>LYNE01000191.1:0-11611 GCA_001662545.1 Rosa x damascena | reverse complement strand
TCAATTCCAAAATTCAACCTCCACGAGTTGAATCGATGCAAGCCACCTTGTGGGAAGCATCAACGTCCTCCAAGCTCCAAAAGCCCTCAAGAATCACCGGCAAAGGTAGCCGGAATCCCCGACTCCGATCAAGGCGATTTCATCCCCGAAGCGGCCACTTCCAGTCGATGTAGCTCCCTCCACAGCTCGAATCTCTCTTCAATCCTTCCACAAACCTCTAGAGGGGATTGAGGCGATGAGAACCCACTTTTGAATCGAAGCAAACGGTGGCCGGAGGAGCGAGAACGACGCCGGCGAAGTGGCTGGTGCGACTCGGGCTCGGGGAGAGCTGGGTTTCCATTTTTGGAATTCTGGCCTTTTCTTTAATTTCTGGAAAATTCGTCCTTTTATACCAAAATGGAAAGTTTTTCCGAAGCCCATAACTTCTTTATACGAACTCCGATTCTCACGTTCCGCATGTCCACGAACTCGTATCGACGTGCTCTACAACTTTCGTGAAGGACGTTTTCGGAGAATCTCAACGCATCAAAAGTCAACCTTTGCAACCCCCCTAAAGTCATACTTTCCGAATAATTATTCGCCCGAAACACTTCCGCTCCATCCACGAGCCACGAAACTGTCCGATACCCACAATTTAAATTCCGGAAAATCCTCGGAAAGTAAATACGAATTTCCGGGGCATCACAACCCACCTATAAGTTATATTTTTCTAATGTGGGATTTTCTCACTCCAACACACCCTCTCACGTGCAACCTAACTCTAGGTATGCACGTGAAATCAATTAACAAAATCCAATTCCCACATTGAAAATTGGGGCACAAGTCCCACATTGGAGATTTGGCCAATTATGTAACAATCCAAGACCCACATCGGACACTTGGCCAATTGCGTAACAAATCTGTAAAATCTGCATAATTCTTCCACAAAATTTTAGAGATTGCTATAAATTTAGGGAATTTAGTTTTCTCTTTCCTCACTATCCCTAAATTGAGGATAGTTATAGGGAATATGTTGGAGCAAAAGTGTAAGATCATACCTATTGCACAACAATAGATATGAACTAGCTATTATATGTTATATGCATCAGTTAATGTAAATGAGCTATTTTGAATTCAAATGTAAATATATTAACCAATATATATAAACTTATTAAGTAATCGAATTAAGTTTATATATTAGAATATCTGTTAAAGAACACTATGGGAAAATCCTTATCAGACTACGCTTTTCACACAACGAAAAAAAAAAATTCCGTTGTGTGTTGATGAAAATGGCTTCAGACAACACGTTTAAAGAACTTACGTCGTATAAGGCTGTTGAAATTCAGAAGTTTTTAGCTAGAAGGTCATTTCACAACACTTACAAGAATGGTCTGTTGTGTGAATGAAAAAAAAATGTGCGGCAGATTTCCCTCCTAGCTAGCTTGCTCAAATTTGGCTTCAAATTTATACTACATTGTACAACAGAATAGCTATATCTGTTGTTTGAGTGTAGCCTATAAAATGTCATACAACAGTTTTTTACTTTTGTGTTGTGTGATCAAAGAAGATAATTTGAGAAAGTTTGGATTTGCCCCCAAATATCACTTATTCCCCCAAAGCCTACAAATTTTGATCGACATATGTGTGATGACTGTAAGCTCATACAACGCAAATACGTAATTTGTGTTGTCTGAATGAGAAATGTTTGTCCCTAGCGCCAAAACTGATACTTTGATTGCACACAGGTGGGAATTTTCCCTCCTTGCTCCCTTAACTCAAATTTAATATGTACATTATCAGACAACCGCAACTTATTTTTGTGTTGTGTGATTCGTGAATACAAAATTGAAAAAAAACAAATGCCGGGCTATCATTTTCGGCCTACAATTGAACTTCCCCCCCCCCCCCCTTTCTTTTTCCTTATTGTAAGGGAAGTGTTCCTATCCTTTCATCTCTCTCTCTCTTTCTCATCTTATCCTTGTCTACTCCAACGAGATATACCGGACAATATGTTCCTCTCCGGAAAGATCCACAAGGCCGGTCACTTCTGCATATCAACGGAAGGCCGGCTATCTCGAACTGCAGCGAGTGACCTTCACCACCTTTAGCTCCCACAAAGACTGCGTGTTCCGCCTCAACTTCCGCCTCTTAGAGGACCGAATCGCCGCCACCGTCGACGGTTATGATGGTATTTCTACATGCTTCTCCGGAAAGAAGTACATCACCCTACTCTATTCTCTGAGGGACAGTAAGTAATTTCTTTTAAGAATTTGGGGTTAGGGTTTCGAATTTTCAATTTGGCTTGTTTCAAATTGTTGCCTTCAATTTGGGTTTCACTTTTTGAGTTTCTTTTAGATCTGGAGATGAACATCACTGCTTTGGTATTCTAATTCTCTTTTTGGGTTTTGACCTCTATCAGGATCTGGTATAACTCGCTCTTGGACCTTTCTTTTACTTTTCATTTTCAATTTTGCCGTGCATATTTGGTATTGATCTGCTTCAATTCTTTGATTTGTTAGTGTTTGTAAAATGTGTGTTACCAATTAGCTAGCAAACGAGTATCGATTAAAAAAAAATAGCAAGTTAGTAACTCAGTAAATAGGTGCTTAATGATTTTTATGCTCGACTGATTCATAGAATTAATGTTTGCTTGCGGTTCTTATTTTCATTATTCCTGGTTGATTTTATAAATGGTAGGAATATATGACGTTGCTTAAAGGAAATTGGGATTATGAAGGATTGACACTGGCTGTCAATACCAATTCATATTTTCAATCTGTAGTGCTGATCATAATGAATATGATTATAATAGAGTTTTGGGTGAATTGATTGTACTGGATACTTACTTATTTTTTGTACTCTCTACTTGTGTATTTTGAAGTTTGGTAATTGAATGGATAGAGTATTGTTCTGCTGTAGTTTCTAGGTATATATTGAGTCATTGATTACCAGATTTTCACCATGGGGGGAGCTTGTTCTAGGAAGAGAAACCATCGAGATGATGAAGATTGTTTTTGTAGAGGGATTTCCAGAAGGATACATTGAATGAGGAGGAAAAAGGGAGGGGGTTTCTCGGGTACATTGATCTATAAATCTGGAAGAAGAAGAGGTGGAGAAGAAGACCCAGCAACAATAATAACCACAACAATAACGAGGCTACTAAGAACAGCAGCAGAAGAAGATCATCGTCCAAATCCTCTGCTCCTCTGCTCGAGTTGGTCTGTTTGTCGAGGTCTCTTCCTTATTCCTATAATTCATCATTAATTTCTGCTATGTCTCTATTTGGTTTCCCAGGATAAATAAACAACTTGAAGAATGTTTATAGAACTGGGTAAACATTGATTTCATTTTGAGGTTTTAGATTGAGATAAAGTTTTGATTTTTTGTTGTTGTTCTGAAGCTGATTTTGGTTTTTGAGTTGCAGGGAGGAATCCAAGTTCTAATAATAATCAATCTTGGTCGAAATCTACAAGGGATTCTAAAGTGGGTCTTGAAGAAAATCGAATGTCAATGCTATAGGATATCGTTACTGTTTTGCATGTTGAACTTCAGGTGTGTTTTGTTGGGTCAAGGATTATTCTTTTATCATGAGCTGAAATTGCAGTTCGTTTTCTAATGTATACCTTGTAATGTTTGTATGCATTACATAGATCATCTGTATGCATTAATAAGATTGATTATCTATTCACCAGGTATTTACATAGATCATCTTACTGGCCACCTCCAATTCTTTATCTAACTTTTTTATTTTTTTCTTTGCAATTAAGAACAGAAGCTGGAGAAACTTCAGGAAGAGGATCTTGTTGAAAGGCCGTTCAAGAGGAAACAGATCAGGATCAGGTTTCCTGAATGGGGAAGAAGTGGGAGATTTGCTCCATTTGGAGATAAGGTGGGTTTACATATTTTGTTCACAAGTAAAAGTGCTACAAGCCATTTTTTTTTCACCTTAAAAAGATCTATTCATCTGCAAATTGTGTGCATTAATTGCAACCATATCTGTGGTCTACCAGGTGCTGTTTAGCAGAGCAAATCTCACAATTGAAAGAGGAGAGAAACTGGCCATTATTGGCCCAAATGGATGTGGCAAGAGTACTTTGTTGAAACTAGTAATGGGTTTACAAAAGCCAATAGCAGGTGAAGTTCTGCTTGGGGAGCATAATGTCCTAACAAACTTTTTTGAGCAAAATCAGGTGTGTACTGCCATTGCTATTTGCTACTTTGAAATAACTAATAGCATGGGGTTTCTTCTTAGTAAAAGAGGAACCGGATCTGTAAATTTCCTTGTTAGAATATATTGTTGGTTGACTTAGCTTTTATGGGATACATGTAACATGCTTTGTTCAAAATTTTCTGTTCAAAACTACTAATGTTGACTCCGTATCTAGTTCAGTGATTTTAATTTATATAGGGATCTTTTGTGTTAACTGTCAGTTTTTATGAGTCCTAAGCATGGTAATTTTATTTAACCATTCATATGATTCTCAGTGGCATGCCTTCGCCTCTCATGTTCAGGTACAAAAATCTGGCAGTTAGTTAGTTTGGTATGAAAATCTGGCTGGTACAAAAATCTGGCAGAGAAAATATAGTCACTTGACTCAATTTCTCATAACTTTGTTATTATGTTCATGCCTCATTCATCAAAATGATTAAGTAAACCCTTTGATATATTAAATCAATTTCAGTGGGAGAGGAGAGGCAGCAGCCAACCCAAGCGGATATTGATCAAGTGCGAAATGAGTGGGGGAAGTTTATTGTCAACACATATGTGCATGAGCCATGAAGTAGCACGCATGTTGCTGGTCCATTTTTGCTAAGGAAAGCATCTTTTTTGTGCTTCTCTGCTGCTGGTACATTGTCATGCACCATGTGTTGCATGTTTTGGAACAATAGATATATATGTATCAGCCTTTTGATGTCCCAAGTAGATGGGCATACCCTAGAATGCTTTTCTTGTTTAAAATGTTGGGTTCAATGATTAGTTTTTTTGCAATGTTTATATTTGATGGTTTGCAATGTTTATATTTGGTATGTAAATGGATCAAATGCACAATTTAATTTAGGAATAGGATATGTTCAAATAATCAGACAACATGATACATACAAGGATAACTGCCCGTTGTCTGAATGGCCAAAAAATAGAGACAAATCACACCGCAATCATTCATATCACACATCGGTTTTTACAAAATCACTGTCTTCTAATCTACACTCACACAACAGAAGCAATTAAACACTGTTGTCTCAAAGTTAATCAGACAACAGAAGAAATTCAATTATGTTGTCCCAAAGTTAATTAGACAACAGATATAGTTCAAGAACTGAAGTTTGAATATCAGTCAGACAACACATAGAATAAAAGTCTATTGTTTGAAAAGCTCAACATACAACAGCTTCAAAACTAGCACTGTTGTCTGAAGGCAGCGCTGCATCTGCCGCGTAGCTGCGCTTGGCATCTGCCGAGCCACCTGCCGAGTATCACACAACAGGTTTAACATATACATGTTGTCTGTATGTTTCTCAGACAACTGTTTTCCACCGTTGTCTGAATTTTTATCAAACAACGACTCACTCTACAACGGTAACTCTCCATATTCTACAACGGTTTTCTACCATTGTCTGATAAGTTTTTTGGCATAGTGTAATTTCAAATTCAAATGTGTGGTTATCCAGACAAATCTATTAGGAAGTTATTTTGACAGTTCCTTGATGGAAGGAACTGCCATGTAACTGCTGTGTTGAACAGCTTTATAAATAAAGTGGAATTTGTATTTGATCCCTGCTAGAACATAAAGACACTCTTATTGAGTTTGTCCCATCAAGCAATAAAGAGAGATACGATGTGTATCTAGGAGAATATCAAATAGATAACAGCAGCAGATCACCAACGGCAGCAGATTACCAATGGATAACGGCAGCAATCCACCAAGTCAGTTTTATGATTTTATTTTATAACATTGATCTAACATTTGAGATAGTATACTTGAGTTATAAGTTTATGTTTCATTTTGAATCTAACAAAAGATGCTCATTTTTCCCTAAAATAGAGAAAATCAAAATATAGGGAATCTGTTGGAGTTGCTCTTAGATACCCAATTTAGCCTTATCATATAAGGGAATGTTTCCGGGTATTAAATATGAGCAATAAATTTATCATTATTTATTCACAAAAAAGATTGAGATAATTATTGAAAATGATAAAAACTTGTAACTAATTAAAAAAAAATAAAAATTCAAGCGTAATGTACCATGCTTAACTAATAGTTTTCTTGACTTAATTTTCATGCCTTATGGTTGCTAACATTTTAGCTAAGGTTGCAGAACTAAATTTACTCATTCTTTTATTTTTTATTTAAATTTTTCTTATATATTGGTTCACAACTTATTTTGTTTAGTTTACATGAGGGTTTACTATCCCTCGTTTCTTGAGTTTGTTTAATAAGCTAATCTTTTTATCTCTTGCATCATTTTTTTTTTTTTAATAAAGGGCTGGTGCGACTGCCCTCAAGCCTTGATTAATGAAACTTTTGAATACTAGGGGGGACATTGAGCCTGAACCCCTGATTACAATAACCATCTAGAGTATGTCTTGAAATCATATCAGGAGTCTCTAATACATACATGTATTAGCAAAGAGTGCACGACTAGCTACTCTATTTGCTTTGACATAATAGGGACATACCGGAAAGATAACTCGATTACAACGAAGCATAATTACCAAAATCACAGTTTTCCTACTATGTTGCCACAAGAGAAGTAATCCGACGACAATGAGTTTCACCTTGCCACTAAGAGGTTGCGACCACTTAATCATGGAGCGTTGCCTCACTAGGCTAGACAAGACACTTAGAGTACAGATACAGGCATATAGTCCGACTAGCCCTGCAAGATTTCTGCAGAAACTTATTATACGCCAAAGGTGAGACAAAACTAACCAACTATGAAAGACAAATTTACCAACATAAATTGAAAGTCAACTAAGGCTAGGCCCAAAAACTAACCATATAAATGTCGTGTAAAATGCTCCTATCAGTGCTACATTGGTTTTTGCTGCAAGTACGAAAGATTCTTCTCATGTCTTAAGGATTCGAATGATGTATGTGGTATGGCCTGAATTGGGGTTTGGTGGGGTGGCGCGTGCAACTACTTTAAATTTCCTATTTTGGTTTAAAAATTCTAGTTCATGATTAGGAGTCCTTAGCCACACTTTATTTTATGAAATTCGATTATATGGATATTGATCGAAGAATTTTTCTGATGAGAATTTCGGTTATTTAATTACGATGTTATGAAATTGAGAGTTGGTTGATATCGTCACATGATTGAAATGTTAAATCGATGTGAAACTTAGAATACTTATAATATTCCTAAGTGATTGGAAATGCCAAATTTAGGGGAAATTATGAAGTTAATTGATTTTATTAACATGAAAATTAATTATCGATTTTTAATTTTTTTTCTTTTATTATTTATACGCTGCCAACATGTACAAGATGTAGTGAGCCCTTGATTGAGGAGGATCCCGGCATGCAGCACACATAGCTGTAAGGCTTACCTATGAGTGGACATTTGATTTTAAAAATAAATTATACATGCAGTATTATTTTCGAGCATTGAATTATTATGAGATTTAAGTATGATTTGAATCTTTGAGATTTCATGATTTTATGGTTTATCGAGATATTGAGTTTTATAAGCACGATGTAAGTAAGAGGTATATTGTGAATGTTGTGTTGTTGCATGCATGCTTTACTTGGTCGGCAGTATTCTCCAGGTAATAGTATAGTTGGCAGTACCCTCTAGAATATAAATTCTGGTCAGCAGTACACTCCGATGAGTCATCTGGTTGGCG
The DNA here is from genome assembly GCA_001662545.1 of Rosa x damascena. Classification (NCBI taxonomy): domain Eukaryota; kingdom Viridiplantae; phylum Streptophyta; class Magnoliopsida; order Rosales; family Rosaceae; genus Rosa; species Rosa x damascena. The sequence goes on along the minus strand of LYNE01000191.1, from coordinate 3,780 downwards.
GTACCTTTCAGATGGCATGAGATGATTAGTCGATAGTACCCTCTAACCATCGCCTCCTAATAGTTTGGTAAGCAATACCCTCTGATGAGTCATCTGGTTGGTAGTACCATCCAGATGGCACGACATGACTAGTCGGCAGTACCCTCTAGTCATTGAATATTTTATACTTGAGCTGATAATTGTTTAAGTATGTTGTTAAGTTAAGTACTTAGGATTCTGAAGGCTATGATCGTGTTGAGATGTGGAATTAGCCAGAATGATTACTTTGAATGTATATATGGAATGTAAAAAGTAGTTATTGTGATGTTGGTTTAAGTTTTGTTGTCCAGATTTGTTATTTGGGTAGTCCTCTATTATGGAAGTTCAGCCAAATTTTTTGTAAAGGTTTTCCTCGCAGGCCCGTTTCAGGTTTCAGGGTGAAATGCAGGTCAGGTTCTGTTATACTAACTATGTCTTAGTCATTAACCATGTCACTAACCATGAGCCTGAGATGACATCACAGCAATCGAACCCAATCACGTCACAACCATGTCTCAAGTCGGTAATCATGTTACTAACTATGTTTTATATCGCTAATCATGTTACTAACCATGTCGCTAATCATGGGCCTGAGACGACATCACAGTAATCGAAATGAATAATGTCAGTAACCATGTCTTAATTCACTAATTATGTCTCATGTCGCGAATCATGTCACTAACCATGGGCCTGAAAGAACATCACAACAATTGAACCCAATCATATCACTAACCATGGCTCAAGTTGCTAATCATGTCACTATATAACCTTGTCTGATGTTACTAATCATGTCACTAACCATGGGCCTGACACGACATCACATCATTTGAACCCAATCATGTCACTAACCATGTCTTAAGTTGCAAATCATGTCACTAACAATGTTTCATGTTGCTAATCATGAGGCAAATCACAAATGGAACGAATGAAAATAAATGTCATAAAAAAACACTAGGCGCTAGTCGAGCGGTAGCCCAGGCCTAGGCGGTTTTTATTTTTTCAATTTTACCTTTAATTTTATAGCATATAGTTATATAATAAAAATGCAAAAAGTACTATAATTACTAGAAAGTATTCAAAATACTCAAAATAGATAGAAAATGTTCAACATACAATGAGATAATGAGTACTTAGAAAAGAAAAAGAAAAAAAAAAGGCTTGCTATATGCCTCTAACTCTTCTTCTCCATATCATTCTCAAATTGTCTTTTACGGTGCATTTGGATGAGAAAATTATGAAATCCGTAGGAATTTATAAATAATGGAATCTTTAACTCCATCAATCTAAAATTGCATTAATTGCAATTTCTATTGTTTGGGTGTATCTATTTAGGATTTGAAATGTGTAATAAATTAAGAAAGTTTAAAATAAATAAATAAATAAAATAGAAAAAAGCCTTGTTTTGGAAATGAAAATTGAATATTGCAAAGGAATTCGTAAATGACACCTATTTTGGTGGAAATTGAAGTGGGGAATTTAAACAATGAATTCCTTCGCTCCACAGAGAAATTTAAAATTTCCAATATGATAATGCCAAATGAGGGAATTAGCTTGTAGGAATTATGAAATCCTCACTTTCAATTAAATTCCATCATTTTTTCCCTCATCCAAACATACTAAGGCCATTTGATTAAACTAGATGTCATTATGTGTTCGTATGAGGTTTTGGAAGATTTTTCTGACGCCGAGCTATTTTAATGATTTTTGGAAATGGGTGTTATCCAAAAATTTAACTAAAAATAGATTAGAGAGGGGAGATCCAGATCGTTGATTTTAAACACCATTTAATTTGAACCGTTGGTGGAGATTATATATTTGTGTTGGATAAATTCCACATAGGTTGGATCCAAACACAAACATGACAGCTTTGTCACAAATCTAGAAACCTACGTCTTGACCCGACCTTATCTCTACGTTTCGGCCACCACATAGCGTCTGTCTAGTGGTTGTGGCTTTATCTCGCCACCATTGTCGTACTTGTGATATATTTTTTTTCCTCAAACAAGCTTTGAAGAAGGATAATTGAAGCTCAAACGCTCAGTTGTGGGTGGTGGTTTACTATTGAACTTTTTGACTCCAGCCATGGTTGCAGGCGACACGGGTAGCGGTAGCTTCATCTTGATGAGTTGAAAGATTTTATGGTGTTGCCTTGTTCAACCATCAACTTGAGAAAGAGAATCGAAGGACAGACACTTCGATGAGTTCTAGTAGTATCATAGTATTTTCTAGCAATTCTAGCCACTATCGACTACAAGGTAGGAAATTTCATCTCCTTCTTGAGCTCTACCTCTGTACACACTTGAATTCCAGTTTGCCTAAGATTTGAAGAATTTCAGTTTTGGGGTTAATTAATGCCCGAGTGTCAGGACCGCCTACTGTCTGCTGAGCCCACCTAGGTGCTTGCCGAAACCCAAACTGATTTCCATCATCACCTAGCCCAAAATCAGGGCGGTTACACCACGCCTAGCGCCTAGGTGGTGCCTATGCAGCCGCCGAGACCATTTTTTAGACCACTACTGAAAATTGAGTGTTGTTGAGTTTTCTCCTCCTTGGATTTTCTATCTCTCAGCAGCCTCACTGCTCTCTCCTTGACCTCAAAACTTCGTCATACTATTCCTTCAACAGCTCACAGTTGCTCGGTCTTCCCTCACCGGCTTCCAAGAGATCTCCCTGGAGCCTAAGCAACCCTAAATCGACATTATAAGCTTCACATAAGTGCTTTAGAAGCAAAAACAATGACATCCCACACAAGAATCAAGACGATAAAGACGAAGACCACGCAATTTCTAAAATTCTAGTTCCTAGGCACAAGTACATCCTCGTCTCTAAGGCCAAGCTATCAGAGGCATCGTTTCAAATTTCTTTCAGGACAAGAACAACGGTGATTCTCAACAGTTTCTTTTTCTCTTGCATCGTCAGTCCTAAATTCAATGCTAAAGAATCAAAGAGGGAGGGAGAGAGAGAGAGACTTGCATCGACAGTCCTAAATTCAATGCTAAAGAATCAAAGAGGGAGGGAGGGAGGGAGAGAGGGGGAGAGAGAGAGAGAGATGAGAATTTGGTGTCAAGATCGGTTTGGAGGGTAAGATGGCATAAGTTGTAATTTTTTATTATTTCAGATGTCAACTTGTTAATAGATAGACTGATTTCAATTAATCATGCGGCCAATAACATATAATGCCATTTTTATTAACTTTGTTATTCTTTAAAGTCACCAAATCTTTTTACCCCTTATAAAGCCACCAAAATATAAGAAATATCAATAGTCACAAAAACACCACCAAATTTTTAATTTTCATTATTACGAAAATTCCAATATGTCAAAACAGTTATTGTCATCAATTGAAAAGCTACTGTGCTCCAACAAACAAAAAAGCTACTGTCAAATAACCAAAAAGGAACTATCGTCGAATCGATAAGCTACAGTCATTTTTCAGGAAAATTATTGTCATTTGTAAGCACTTAGATAAAAATAGGGCTAAATATTGGTTACTACCCTATGGTTTATGTCCAAATTCAATTCAGTCCCTGGACTTCTAATTTCAGCAAAAACACCCCTGTACTTTCAATTTTGATCTAATAGGTCCAATTCGTTAATATTCTGCTATTGGTTCAACTTATAGTTGGATTATTTAATGAAAAACTTTTTATTTGATAGATTTCTAATAGTGAGACCCACTCCTAAATTGACTATGTGTAATAACCGGATTTTTTATAATTAATCAAAAGCAAGGAACATGATCATTTCATTCTTTACCTTTCA
>LYNE01000190.1:88278-102186 GCA_001662545.1 Rosa x damascena | reverse complement strand
TTTTCTTCTGTTCTCTCTTTTTTTTTTTTTCCTCTCTCTCTTCTTCTTCGCGTCTTCTTTCTTCCTTCCGGTTCTCTCTTCTCCTTCCTTCTGGATTCCAGATGGGTGTCTGCAACGATGGTGTGCAGCGGGTCATGCGACTGGGCAGGGGCTGGGCTGTAGTGCGTTGGGAGGCAGTGTAGGCCGAGGTGAGGCAGCTGGGATCGGCTTGCGCACGGAGGCTGGGCTGCGCTAGGATCTGCATGTGGGGCGAGGCCATGCTGGCTAGGATCTGCAGTCGGGGCGAGTAAGGCACGAGTCTGGGATTTGCAGCAGCAGGCAGGGCAGGGCAGGGCAGGGGTGCCGGGGCTTCTGTGAGGTGGGGTACGCGAGGGAATTGGTGGCGGCACAGAAGAAGAACAATTTTTTTTTTCGACGGGAGAAAGAAAGAAACTAGAAAACTAAGGTTTTTTTTTTCTTGGCTATTGGCTCTAAGCGTGCTAATAACGTGTAAAAGTAAATTGCGATTGGAATTGGTCTACTCATTTCATTTCATAACCCCTTTATATGCCCCTTTATATAGAGAGAGAATTACAACGGAAAGATCAATTACAATGATGACATTAAATGCTTATTGATCCGTAATCGTGCTGATTGATGGTAATTGCTGATTCCCTCTCCGTCAGTCGCTTTGACGAATGCACATAATATGTTTTTCTTTTAACAACTTTTAATAATTTTATTACTTTTAGGCCACTTAATATTTTTTTTTTCCTCAAAAAGTTACCAAAATATAAGAAATATCAATATCTATAAAAATACCACTGCATTTATAAATTAGGCCAATGACATATAAGGCAACTTTTTGTAACTTATTGTTCTCTCACCTGATTTTTTCTCTCTCTCATAAAACCACCATAATATAAGAAATATTAATATTTACAAAAATGCCACACATTTTTAATTTTTGTTATTTATAAAAATTTCACTACTTATTCTCTTCTAAGAAATGTAAGTAAATGAGTAAAAAACAAACAGCAGGCGTGTTGATAACTTGGTTTATTTGCAATTTTGAGTTTTGGACCACCAAAGTTTTACCCTCACTGACTCCAAAAGAGTATTAGTGGAGTTTGGTTGGAAAGACAATTGTGGGACAAAGACTTAGTCATCAACCAGTTGAATTCTCACCGACTCGGTAAGCCTTGATTTAATCATTATACAACTTGTAGCACCAATTTATATGATCAAAATTTGCCTTCTTTCATCTCTTTTTTTTAGAAGATATAAATTCCATTAATAACCACACAGATTATATAGCATTAGATCCATAGTTACAGGACTGTCAACATGAGAGACTTCCATGAGCCAAAAAGACTCAACCCCTAACCAAATTTTACGCTCATACCCGTGAACTACAATGAGTAACCACCAAACATGTACCTATACAACCCAGCCACCAAGCTTACAATGAACTGTTTTCACCCGTTCGGACACCGCAATCCAAAACCGCCAGACCAAGTGTAAGGGTGATTCACCATCACGTTGATAACCAAAAAGCACCGACAAAAGACCAGACCACGACACACCAATGAAACCAAAACAACCTAACCCTCGCTCAATTGAGGAGGGACTTATTATACCTAAACCAAAACCAAAACCTAAAAAACCTAACCAAAAACCACAAACTAAAAACCTAATAGAAAAGAGAATTCGACTACAGCAACACGCTTCCAATTTCCTCGATATCAGACCCCAACCAACAGCAAACCACCGCCTTAATCCCAGCCGCACAATCTCACCCCATTGTAGCCACCCAAGCTCGCCAAGTGGCCTTCCACCTCTACTATTTACATAGTCTCCGACCATATCTAGGACCAAAACTGGATCATTGACAAAGAAGAGCATTGAAAACCATGAAAGAGGGAGCAATCTGCACTGCCACCATAGGCCTGGATCTGCTGACCACCACCACCCTTTGACTCTCCACCTTCCTATCCCCTTCCACCTCGGAGTGAAACCATCACAGCCGCTCTTACCCATCAGATCCATAACCAGGATCCTCCACCCCTGTCGTGACCCAGCCAAAGGCCTGCGAAAGAAAACTGTTGCCGTTCGATGCTGCAGTCGCCAAAACTCTCTCTCCCCAGAAGAAACTAATAAGTCCACCACCTGTCCGGCAACGTCCACCACACACCGACGCAGCCAGAAGCCGCCATCGACGTGGGAACGCCTCCGGACAAGCCACAGCAACAAAACTCTGTTTTCCAACCTAGGTTTTCCTCCAGATATCGCGGAGTGCCTTCTTTCATCTCTAATATACACCAACTTTGAAATTACTTGAAGATGTGGAGTTTGAAGGGAGGAATTTGTCCTCAATATTTTTCATTCTCTTTCATTCGGTACCATTTAGTCTAGTATCATAACTTATCATATTAAGTAAAAGGGTCCAGATTCGATTGACGGATAATCATTATTTTCTCAATCATCATGTATTCTCACGACTACAATTGACCATTATTTCGCTAAGTGTGGCTCTGATGAAGATCATTAAAATGAGGAATTCATGGGGACTTTTCATTCAACAGTTGAGACCTACTTTTCGGTAATCAACCATTAAATGTTTAGATATTCATGAGTAAATCATTTCTGCAAATTTTCAACCAAATTTAAAATCAGTAAGGTATCATAATTGTGATTTATCATTTATAAACATAAAAAGTTTAGGTTTGCCAGGTTTGATTCGTTAATTGATTTGATCCAGTTCTGGTAATCAACTATTAAATGTTTAGATATTCATGAGTGTTGGAATTTAGTTAAAATATTTCAAAATACCTGCTATTTTTGAAACCTCCTTTGAACCGTTATTTGCCGATAGTAATAGCCATGAATTCTTTTTATGTCATTAACTCTCTTTGATTGTGATTGAGATAAACATTTCATCAGTTTTATTCATATACCATTGATTTGGTCAAATTAACTCTGCAATTTATGGGTTCATTCCTTATTTGATACCTTCCGTTTTGATTCTTCCTAATCAATGTCATAATATTCCTTTCGGTTATATAAGTTACATAGCTTAATTGCTATTATCATCGCATTGATCATTCCTGCCATATATATAATCCCTAGCTTTCTAGATAAAAATATACACCAAGAAATTCAATCTCCTTTGTTTCCTTTCCAAGCTCAAAGTATTCATGTGTTTCCTTTAATTTATCTATTCCACTAGAAGAAAGTTTCAAGCTGTTCGATACGATCCGAGTATTGTGAGTGTACACCTACAAGGATCGAGGTTGTTGTACCCTGGAGGATAGGGCGCCACAAACCTGCTACACTGAGACATTGTCTCCGAGGGGCGAAATCTACTCTTAAGGGCAGTGTTTACACGCCTCAACCTTAAACTCTTTTTGAAATAATCATTGGGTGGCGGCTCGCAAATCTAAAAGATAAGTGTTGATCTTCTATTTTCAGCTTATTATGGCATTAATGTGATTATATTTATTTACTAATAAAATATTGTATTTGTGGAATTTTGTAGGAAACGAAATCTGATGACGAAAATAACATCCATCAACCAAATTTCTAACAATGAGTAGATCATTTCTGCAAATTTTCAACCAAATTTAAAATCAGTAAGGCATCATAATCGTGATTTATCATTTATATATAAACATAAAAAGTTTAGATTTGTCAAGGTTTGATTCGTTCATTGATTTGATCTAATTCGGTACCTTAATGATTAACAATTCGAAAGAAAATGCAAGAAGGGAAAAGAAGTCATGTTGCCCCCTCCAAAAAAAAGCTGAAATTTTTGATGTCCAACTTACTGGAAGGGAAAACAAGTCCTGTTGCTCCCTCAAAGTAGGTAAAAATACCAGAATTTCCTACTAGATTCAATGTCAAATCTCTGGGACTAGTGGAGACATCAGGTGCTATGTTGGTCCTTGCTGAGGTGATGATGCCAAAACCTGTACAAGTTGAGCTTCCAGGTGAAAAAAGAAAAGAGGTCGGCTTTTGGGGTCCAAAAATAAAAAGCCCTCTAAAGCAAAGAAAATTCCTGCTGAAGAAGTTCTGAGTGTGTTGTTTTCAAGTAAACCTCCTAGCCCTAGCTTGAAAGAGCAAGGAGAAGATATAGGTTTCTTTTATGTTTTTTACCTATAAACTATGTAAAATTTTGGCATAGTTATAGGGGGAGAATTTCACAAATGGTCATTCAACTAGACTTATTCGACACTTTGGTCTCTCAATTGTCAAATATATCACTTTGGTCACTCAATTATTACTCTGTCAATCACTTTATTTACCGAATGATCATTTTGTCCCACTTACGAAAATGTCCTCAATATTGTGGCAAATAAAGTTTTTTTTTTTAATGAAAAAAATTAATGGAGTGATTAAAGTGAATAGTATAGTTAAAGTTGAGTGACCAAAGTGATATATTTAAAAAGTAAGTGACTAAAGTATCGAACAGGTAAAAGTTGAGTAACCATTTGTGATATTCTCCCTAGTTATAGGCTCGCTTTTGAATAAGTGAGTGATAAGTTCAAATCAGTGTTCTAAAACTCGGCCGCCCAGGCCGCCTAGGCGCCGCCTAAGCGCTGGGCGGTGGCTCTCCGACTCGAGGAATGGCAAATCGGCATAATTAGGCGGACTGAAGTTGGGCGGCCGCCTCGTCGGCCTAGGCGGGCGACTAGGCGCCTGTGCGGCCGAGTAGTTAGGCGCTAGGCGGACTGTTTAGGCGGGTTACGGAGAACAACAAACATTCGAAACTCATTTCAAGATCCAAATTCTCACCGTAAACTCGAGTCCTCTTCGCAAGACCTCAGAAATCCAAATTCACCGATCAAATCAATTCTGATCAGGAAACTGAAGTTGCGGTGGAGACAGCTGTGGCTTTTCAAGCTTGGAAAAAATTGTGAAAGGGGAAGAGAAAGAGAGGATGGGAGCTCACCTTGGTCGATCGGTGCGAGAAGACAAGAGAATAGCAGAGAAGTGAATATGGAATCAGATTAACCTGTCGAGTTTGACGTTGGGTTCTCCAGATCTTTTTTTTTTTTTTTTCTGGGACTCTGGGTGTTCGAGTAGTCTGTTGGAGAAGTTGAGTTTGTGGTTCAACTTGAACAGGGAACCCATATATTCCAGGTCAAGTGTTTGACCGGCATTGGAAACGGGAGAAATAAAATGTGCTTGTTAATCTTATCTTCTGTATATTATAGTAAGTCTTCTGTCTTCATATATCTTCTAATAAAAAATTCTTTATATATATACTTTAAGTCTACATATAATTATATACATTTTTTTTATACTTTTATATGCTATAAAAATAAATGATAAATTAAAAAAATTAAAACCGCCTAGGCGCCGTCTAGGCACCCGCCTAGGCGTCTGGGCGCTAGTCCCTTAGCCACCGCCTGACTAGCGCCTAGCGATTTTTCGAACCTTGGTTCAAATATAGTTGTTTTATCCTATATACCACTGTGGCTCCTCATGAATCCTTATTCTGTCCATTATTATGTGACAGCGGGTGAGTATGTAATGACATTCTTGACATGTGTTTCTATCAATGAAATTATCATTAATTAAAAAAAAAAACAATTTGGAAGCAAAATTTGGAGAAGTGATCTACTCATGCATACTTAAATATATAACAGTTGAATACAGTTATTTGGTAGAAACTCACGATAATATTTCAGGATGTTCTTTAGATACTTATTGTAATCAGGGGTTTAGGCTTAATGTCTCCCTTGTATTCGACAGTTTCATTAATCAAGGTTTGAGAGTAACTGCACCACCCCTTTATTTTTTTTTATAAAAAATATATATATATCTAACCGTTAATTTATCGAAATATAATCAAAAACTAAATCTCAAAACCATTAATTAAAAAAAAAATCCTCATTTTAAACATCTTTTAGCCACTCCCTTATTTCGCTGACTCCCAATTCTTCCAAGTAAACGGCACTCGACAGAAGACGCAACAGTAGTAGTGGCAGTTATGTCATCCACTTTAACCGTTGATAGGGAACACAGGTTTTACCGCGGTTAGAGGCAGCAGCACTGGCAGGCTCACCCCAGAAGTCCTCAAACCGCCTTTCTAAGCCGGGCGCTTTGAGAACACCACCCACCCTCCAACCCCCAACCCCTCTCTTTCTCCACCCCACCCCCAACATCGAGATTCAATTTCGAAATCAGATTTATTTGATTACTCATCGCAAAGAACAGAGCTTAAACCCTTCAAACTCAACTATTCAATGAGCGGTAGCGGTAGCAGTAGCAGTGGCAGTAATTCTAGACCACCAGCAGAAGACGCTTGGGTTCACGCTTACAAGACCTTAATTCCCCAATGGCAACATCTCTCACTTTCTCAATCTCACTCTCACCAGGTTTCTATTTCCTTTTGAACCATAATTTTTTAGCTACTTTTCTTGCTTTCAAATTTGCTCACTTTATCTATTCCGGGTATCAGGGTAGCTATTTTTTGTATCAATTTTTCTGATTCCATCGAAATTATTGTATAGAAAATTGAATTGCTGAGGATGCTAGTGGATTTTTTTTTTAATTTTTTTTTTATCATCTTTAATTGAATTCCACCAAGTATTCTGATTGCAAATTGTGGAGCTAATGGACTTTGTAAAACTTTTTTCTTTTTTTGAAATTGTGGTTATCTTATTGTTGAGGAATTCTTTTGCAGTCAATAATTCCAATTTCAATATCTAGAGTAAACCAATTCGATGCGGCAAGACTGGACGTTGAAATGTCAGCCATGTTGAAAGAACAGTTAGTTAAGGTCTTCTCTTTGATGAAGGTATCCTTCGTCACTTAGATTAAATGTGAATAGTCTTATGATATAGATTTTGAAGCTGTTTGGAGGATCCTAAAGCTGTTCTTTTTATTGGGTTTAGCCAGGAATGTTATTTCAATATGAAGCGGAACTTGATGCTTTCCTCGAGTTTCTTATCTGGCGGTTCTCAATTTGGGTAGATAAGCCTACCCCGGGAATTTCTCTCATGAACCTGAGGTATAGAGACGAACGTGCACTGGAAGCCAGAGGAAAAGGTAAGGAGCCCTTGCATTTCTTGCATATGCTATAAGCTGACCGTGGATACTAGACAGTTCATCTGATTAGTTATGCAAAATAGATAAACAAAGAACACGACCTGAATAAACTAAAAGGCAATCAGGACTCTAATTTACATGATTGATATGTCTGCTGAAGTTTTATTCTCATATATGCTTCTGATTCTTTTTTTTATAAATTTTAACAATGACCATAAACCCCTATCATAGGTGATATGCCATGATCAAATAAGTCTTGATAGTTGATATTAAGAGATCAGAGAAGTTTACTTTCTTCCATATGATATTCAGTTTACGAGTATGATCATTATTAAGTCTTGAATAATCCACACCAATCCATCTAATATTCGCAAGTTCTTGATATCTAAAGTGGAAGAAGTTTTCAAATCCCAAATAGTGGTCTAATGTAGTGACCAGGCATATCCAAAAATCTCTTTGTTTCATATTTTGCCATGAACAATAGTATATAAATTTATAGTTTCCAAGACAGCAGTCTACTGTTGAACTGTTCATTCAGCTTGTTTATATTGTTCATCTCAATTGAATATATTCTTACTTACAGTTAGGACAGGGTTGGAAGGACCTGGACTTACAGTTGCACAGAAGCTTTGGTATTGTGTTGCCACTGTTGGTGGTCAATACATCTGGGCCCGATTGCAATCATTCTCTGCTTTCCGTAGGTGGGGCGATTCTGAACAGGTGCTGAGTTTTTCCTGTCCTTTTGCTGCCCTCAGTAAAACATGTGGAGGACTATCAAAGTGGATAACCAATGTTCTCTGTGTTTTTTCAGAGGTCACTGGCACGAGGAGCGTGGATTCTCATACAACGCATAGAAGGACTTTATAAAGCTGCCTCATTTTGCAACCTGCTTTTATTTCTTTACACCGGAAGGTAAATGCTTTAGCCTTTACTTGAGAGATGGTTCTGTTAACTCCCGTGAACTATCCATGTTAAATTAAGCCAATTGTTTAAGAGGCACAAGTGCACGGCATCTAGAGTTGGTGGTTTGTAGTTTTCTTCCTGGATATATTGAAAAGTTCACTGCACATACGACCTCGCATTTTATGTTGAATGAAAATCAAAAGTTAGTTCAATCTTGCATGAACCTTTTGATATTCATCTCGATTTGTTTACTTTCATTGTATATAGGTCAACCTGTTGCTAAAGCTGCATTTGTATTGAAATAATGTGAGAATCTTTCCATGCAAAGTACTTAAGGTGATCCAAGAACAATAATATTTCTGTGAGCTTTATAGAACTAAACAGCTTTCATTCACATGTTGTGATGCAGGTATAGGACTCTTATTGAAAGAGCTTTAAGAGCTAGGCTGGTCTATGGGAGCCCAATTATGAACCGAGCAGTTAGCTTTGAGTACATGAACCGCCAGTTAGTATGGAATGAATTCTCGGTAGGTTATTGTATTTGATTACCCATGACTAACAAGTCAATAAGGATGTCTATGAAACTTATGGCAGATTTGGTAGTAGGTATTTTGGACTCGAAACATTTAAGTAGGTTTCATTTAGCTGATCTTGGAGTTTTACAACATTATGGATGTGCATGAAAGGAAACTGAATAGTAATCTATTCTTTGGTTGGGGGAATAGTAAACTCTGTTTGGCAGTTGTGATGTTTAGTGGTTTTCCTATACAGATGAGCTATAAATGTTTTATTAAAGAGATACGGAGAACAATCGTTTATTGAAGTTCTTGTTTTACGAATTAGATATTAAGAATTAACAGATAGCATTGACCAGAAGATCCATAACCTTTAGGTTTTTAACATGCTTCTCCCTCTTATTACATTATGTATGCATACTCAGTGCTCAGAATTTGTGGTATTCTTATTTTCAGTATATATAGAACAAACTTAGATATGCAAAGAGTTGGAAACAGATTATAAACCATAACTCTCAATTGATACTTGCATGATAGGAAAATTTAAACAAAGCAGTTCTTTAATCAGGTTGCGAGTGTGTGTAGCAAAATAATTGTCTCTCTCTTAACTTCTCTGGTAACAGCTGTATGTATCAATTTTATCTGGCTGTGTGCTCTTTCCCTGCCTGTTTTGTATGTTTTTGGCATGTATCTGGATGGTTTTAAATACACAAACCAAACATCACTGTATGGATGTCTATTACAGTAAGTATTTCTGCAATTGTAATCCATTTGACAAAGCAAAAGCATCATGAGAGTTTTGGATTTGCAAAGGGAAGTTCTAGATTTTGATCTATCAATCCATATTGCAGAATTCAAAATGTATGGCCTTCGTATAGGATGATATTCGAAAGTAGAAAACAGCAATATATAATTGTTGGATATGTATGTGTGTGTTCTTCTTTAGACTTTGGTCCTGAATAATTGTATTTTCATCCTTTACGTCATGATGTGCTTGGTATGGTTGTTAACTTTAGGGATTTCTAGATAACCGTTTTCAGAATTTAAATTGTTCTTGTGCTGATTGCAGGAGATGTTATTATTGCTTCTTCCTCTTCTCAACTCATCATCTGTGAAAAACTTTCTTCGCCTGTTTTCCAAGGATAAATCTTCAAGTTCAACAGAGGATGACTCTGCTTGCCCCATTTGCCAGGCCAGTCCAACTGTTCCATTTTTCGCTCTGCCCTGTCAGCACAGGTACATAACTAACATTATTTTCCAACCTACAACTGGTGCACTGACCCAGGAACACTAAATCCATCACTCCCATGATTGTTCTCGAAAGAAAAGTACACTGAATAAGATGTCTTATGCAGCCTATAGAAATGCTGAACCCAAGTTTTGCACTACTTTGGATAAATTTGGCTCACAGAATAAGCCAAACATGCTCTTCACTTGGTCAAATGGTCATTTAAAGTATGATTTGTGGTGCAATACAACTCGCAACGTAATTACTGTTAATGCTTGCAGATACTGCTACTACTGCCTAAGAACACGGTGTGCAGCAGTCCCATCCTTCAGATGTTCCAGATGCAATGAACCAGTTGTCGCCATGCAGCGGCAGGCCAACAATCCAAATCAAAAGCAATGATAATCGCAGGGGGAGAAGCAAGCATTTTATAGTACAAGCAAAAAAGTACAAAATAAAGTAACATTTATTTTCTTTCCCTATAATCTATAAGCATCACCTGTTATTTGAGGGGGGCAAAGTAACATCCGAAAATTCAGATATCATATTTGCTTTGTAGAATAATTCATTCATCTATTGAGTAGAGAGAAAGCATCATTCTTTATCATTAAATCATCCATGGTCTGGATTCTTACACCTACTTTACAACTTATCGGAGTTGGATCCTTAACTATGATGCTGAGTTTTCCTAATAGATACAGGAAAAAAAATATATCATATAGATTATTCAGTTTTAGCGGTTATAAAGAAGTCGTTGAAGTTGCTCTTATATAAAATCGAACTGATACATCAAAAGAAGAAAGGGTCCAAACCACAAGGATCAAGATTGAAATAACAGCTGTGGACCAAATTTGACATCAACCTCATCAGCTAGTTCAGCCTCACCAAGCCTCCTCAATCCCTTGCTCAACACCCTAACCATATACTCATCCGCTTTAAAACTACCAGACCCCCATCCTTTCCTCTTCAGCACCTCGTAAATCCTGACCGTCGATTCCCTCCGGTCGGCGCCAATGACGGCCTTGATCAACCTTATCAGCCCCTTATCACTGTCCCACTGGACTCCCTCACTCTCCTTTTCGAGCTCACAAACCAGAGTGTCTATCTCCTCCACCATCCCATTTCTGGCGAGCGCCGAAGCCACCTCGGCGTAGACGGACAGGTCGGGTTGGTATTCCGATCGGAAGGCGGAGAAGGCCTGGAGGGCCAGGTGGCACTGATCCTGCCGTAGAAGCTCTTTGAGGGCGGCGACGAGGTCGGACTTGATTAGGCGGGAGAGGGTTTTGGAGACCAGGGCGGGGAGGTGGGATGGGTCCGGGTCGGATCTTTGGGCCCGTTTGAGGGCTTGGACGGCTTGGATGGCCTCGATGCTGAGGACCCGGCCTTTGACCAAGGGTCCACGCTTGTCGCGTGGGCCGCACCGTACGGGAACGCGAACGACGGTGGGGGTGGGCGTGGTTGTGAATGGTCTGGGTCTGGGTACGGGTTTGAGGAAGGTGGTCGGGTTTGGGTGAAGAGAGGACGCCATGGATGAGGTTGGTGAAACCGAAGAGCTACAGGAAAGGGTGGGTCTTAAAATTGCTGGGTTTTTGATGGGGTTTATGTGTAATGACGATTTTATCCTTTAGAAAAGAAAAAATATTAAGAGAATAAAAGATTAAAGTCGTCGACAGCAGGATTCGAACCTGCGCAGGCAAAGCCCAACAGATTTCGAGTCTGTCTCCTTAACCACTCGGACATATCGACGTTCTTGCTTAATCCTGCTGTGATTAAGTATTACTACTTTGAAGTGTATATGATTTAGGGTTTAGACGCTTTTGCTAATATTTGGAACGCTAGATGATTTTGAATGAAAGCTTCTAACTTTTGAGGACCTAGACGAAACATTTGAGTATTAAATCCTCCACAAAAAGTTGGTACATTAACGCATTAATACCCAAAATGCAGATCGATCCTACATAGTAGACTAACTTAATATAGTGATAGATCAACGTACCATTGAACCTTCATTACATGAAGTTGGTTTGCACTAATGTACCAAAAAGGAACCCTTCCCAATATCGCATACCTCAAAATTTAGACTCTGCAGTTGCGTATGTGATTTGGTTTCATCATTTTCTTTGAGGTGAATATTAACGAAAAAGCATTATGCATACAATGGTGAGTTTTGCTTTTGTTTCCATAATTCCATACCTATTTTAGTGGTCTAGATCGATTTACCTAGAAACCTTATCTACCGCATTATTGGTGGCAACTGGCAACTGGCAAGATCTGTATAAGCATATTGTGCAGATGAATGGATCATGCAGAGTCTGCAGACTTGGCTCTCGATCTCCAATAATTTGTCTTAGTCACGTACTAATCTGCTTAAACATTATCTTACTGTTAATAATGAGGTCTAATCCCAAACTGTTTTAGAACTTTCGAGTCGCTAATGCTTCATCCGCTCCGAAAAGATTGGGATGCTGATATTGACATTCTTATCTCGATCAGACTTTCGAATCAAGGATCTGAATGTTCATCATTTTGAAAGCGCCTTCAATGCTTGATCGTACAATATGCATGTATAGTCTCAATCATAAAAGAAAAATTCCATTTTATTTCTGCACCTATATGGAGCTACTGTGCAATGCTAAAGCGACCCTTTCTGGCTTCACTGTTGTTACTAAAACTGAAAGCCATCACTTGGAAATATCAGCAACAACAAGTTGCCAGGAAGTCGGTAGAGGGAATTCGACATGTGAAAAACTAACCAAGCACTTGTTGTCTCGACACTATTTCACCATTCTATAAATGAGTTTCTTAAGACTTATATATGTCCAGACACAAATTTTGGCTTCGAAATTATCTTTTTTTCTAGTTTGTGGCTGCAGTTACACCCAGATGTCCTATAGTGTGTGTAGACTTTGAAGGGTGTGCATGTCTCTAGGGTAAGGTCTCATTGTACTCCTCGAGTTTCACATGTGTGTACTATGAATTTGTCTTAGCCATCAATATCACTGAACTCGTCCTCTTAAAAATACGACGACGAATATATTAAGATCAAGTCAAATGTAATCACGATCCAACAATATAACATGACAACCATTGATGTGTTATATTTTTTTTAATTTTTTTTATGAAGTTAGTGTGAGATTCAATTTTTTTTTAATATTTGGTTTATATTATTTGGCGGAAAAATATAAGCTGTATCATGCTTAATGAGCCACATCTATACCTACAGCTAACGTAAACCTAAAATACTGTGAATTTCAACACTATGACAAAACAGAGTTTTTGAAAAGGAATACTGGGGACATTTTGAATCTTTTTTTATATTTTTTTTATTCTTTTTGGCCAACATATTGAATCTCTTTAAATGGATAGGGTTGATATTTTTTTATTTATTTTTTAAATGGATAGGGTAGCTTAGCTTATCTAGTTTGCAAATTGTGCTCAATGTGGAAAATTGTGTGCTAGCTTAGGCAATTGAACCCTACAAGTGAAACACTTTAAAACAATGTCAAATTGAACGAAAGAGAATGAGTGGGATGAAGAGATTGTATATCAACATCTAAAACCCTGCATAGTATATATACGCTACTAAGGCATTAAGTAGGGTTTCCTCCAACTTATGGTCACATGCTTCATCATGGCCTTATGCTCCTAGTCAAATAAAACGGCCATTAGATCATAAGTTTGTTTTCCAAATGGAACAATGTGATAGATCCTACATAAGATCTTGGATATAAATAGCTACAAAAGGCTGCAATAATCAGTGACGTACGATACAACTATGCTAAGCACCCAAATAATTAGAAGTTTAAAACTTTAAATAGAATATGACCTTTACACTTGTTAATCCCTTATCTCTTTAAAAATAGATAAATATTAAACAGTTTATGTTGAGAATTTCGTATTTGTTAGTGAAAATTTTTTGTCATTAGATCAAATAATACTACACATATTATTTTAAGATTTATAATAAAATATTCAACTAGAATAGCTATTACATGCTACTAACGGATGTTGATGCCTCATCACCTATTAACGGATGAGGCGGTCTCCTTCAAAATTGTGCGGGTGCTCGAAACTACTCTTAGACTACTGTAGATAAGATAATATTGTTTAATCTTTGCTAACTTATATTAAAAAAAAAACAAATATTAATGTGGTTTATGCTTCTATATATGTTACTAGTGTATTGTAAGTTCAAAACAACTTCATTTTAGAAAAAAATTTTAATTA
>LYNE01000190.1:54841-66757 GCA_001662545.1 Rosa x damascena | reverse complement strand
AAAAAAAAAAGGGGTGGTTGAGGATCGAGAAGAAGATATGCAAGGACTATATGCAAATTCGGAGAAGGACTAATATGAACTAGGTAAAGAGATGAGAGATGATAGCATTAGCATTATTTTCTAATAAAACAACGACGTCTCTTCAGCAACGTACAGTATTATAGTCACCGTCACCCAATTGACAAACTGTGGTGGAAAAACACTATTGGTGTTTGACACGTTTCTTTTGATTTCTTGTACGTATACACACTAAAAGAAAAACATGTAGAAGAATGTTGACATTATGTGTCCCTTGTCAAATTAGGATTAGTTTTATGATTGTGATAAGAGAGAAGGTTCTAGAATTCCTAGTTCTATTCGAAATAGTTTTTCTTGTATCATAAAAATATGTATTTGTAATCTCTATATATAGGGCTCCTATAATCAATAGTGGAACACAATTCTCTCATTAATCTTTCTTGCATTCTACATTATAAAACATGTTATCAACATGAGCTCTAGTCCTAGCCCTAAAAACTAAAAACCGAAAAACCGTCTACCAAGCCTCCTCCGAGCCGCACGCCTCCTCTACGTCACCCTCGGCCTACCACCTCACCTGCTGCCTCTGCAGCATCACCACAACGCAACTAGTATTGCTAGCCTTCGGATCGCTCGTCCCCTTGCACCAAGCTGCTGCCCTCGGCCTTCTACCTTTGGCAACAACTGCAAACTCTTCTCTTCCATCGACGGCAACTTCTTCAAGCCCCCAAGCTTTCAAACTTCAAGGTTTCAAGCTCCAATTAATCAAGATGCCGAATGAGACAAAACTTGACTTCTCCATATTGGACTCAACAGGATCCAAGTACCATAGCTAGGTAACTGATGTTGAGAACCATCTCACTTCAAAGAGAATTCTACCCATAATCCGGGAACCAAATCCGGAGCTCGTATTTGAGCGCACGACTATGAAACATGCTCAAGCTCTCATCTTGATGTGACGACACATGGATAAATCACTCCGTTTGGAGTACATGTCGATCAGAGATGCAAGAGAATTATGGGTAGCACTGGAAGAGCGTTTTGGAAATATCTAAGAATCCTTCCTCCCTGACTTGAAGGTTCAATGAAGTAATTTGCATTTTGCCGACTTCAAGTCCATTGCTGAATATAATTCAGAAGCTCTTCGCCTCCAATCCATGTTGAGATTCTGTGGACAACCTATCACCGAGCAAGAGCTAATTGAGAAAACTCTCTTCACTTTCCCCGTCTCAGCGCTTTTGGTATCAATGCAATATAGAGGAGAGTACAATGCTGGACGGATCACAAGGTTTAATCAACTAATCAATGTGATGTCTGTAGCTGAAAAACATGATAACATCCTCGTGAAAAATTATAATTCAAGGCCCATTGGAACTAAGAGCTTTCTCGAGGCGAATTATAATGCACCCAAAGGAGGGTGCAAGGAGCGGAACCTTAAAGTTAAGGGACAAAACGGACGTGTAGGTCCATACAACTACCCTACAATGAAAGGTAACCGTCAGAATGAAGGACGGATATGTGGCAACACATGGCAACGTGGGAGAGGGGGCCGTGGAGCTCTAGGATGTGGAGGAGCTGCTCAAGGCCGTGGTAATGGCGCCAATTTCTCTAGGGGACGCCAACCAAGTGCAAACAATGCACCTCAACTGAAGGGAGGCAAGCACAATGATGTGTGTCATTGACGTGGATCAAGTGAGCATTGGTTCAAACAATGCAAAGCAAGCAATCAGTTAGCTGCACGATACAAGCATATAAGGACCTAAGATAGCAAGAAGTCTATCTTGCCGTACAAGGAGATGATGGTGATGACAATGACGTCAATCTCACCATAGCGGACTTCAAATCTGGAGAAGAAGTACACAAGGATGCCGCAGAGTTTGATTAGAATAGTCCCTTTTTATTTTCCAAGAATTATGTAATGGCAATTATGCCTTAATCAATAAAATAACATTTTGTATTAACTTTTTCTCACTAGCCTCATCCAAAATTAATTGTGATGTCTAGGAAAGGTTTGAAATGAGAGAATGGTTTTAAAAGTGAGCATAGCTCCACCAAAATATCGCCTTACCTTACCTGGTCACAACCAAATTGGAGTTACCAAACGGATTGAGTAACTCAATTTGTCTAAGTTTGATTTTTATTTTGGATTAGATTTTAGTCAATAAATTTTGATGTAATCATTGGCTATTTTATTAATAAAGTATCGATTTATTTTTGCATGTCTTGGACATATTTTAATTTTGAACTTTAGTATTTTTCAGTATGTTTCCCGGAGAGCTAGAATGTCTCGTGGATAGTGCAACTACACATATTATACTTCGAAATAGGCAACTCTTATTATGGATGACGCCTACTCGTTCTTCTGTGGCTACAATGGTTGGTCATCAAAATTGATTCATGGTAGAGGATCATCCCAATTTATGTTTCTAAATGGCACAACTATTAATGTCACCGAAACTCTATATGATCTTAGGGCTAGAAGAACCGTATTGAGTTTCAAAGATATAAGAGCCAATAGTTTTCATGTGGAAACATATTGTGAGAATGGACAAGAGTTCCTTTGCATCACCTCTAATGACTACGGACATAAACGAGTCTTTGAGAAATTTATGTGTTACTCTAGTGGGTTGTATGCAACCACTATTCGAATTATTGAATCCAACCATGTCATGAGAGATGACTTATGGGATTCCGACACTATAGGCTTTGGCATGACCGTTTGGGACACCGATGTTGTGTTATGATGATCCGTATATTAAAGACTTCACACGGACATCCATTTTTCAGAACGAAGAGAAGTAAAACTTGGAATTTGGACCAAGAGGAAGCACTTGTGCCTCACAATGCAGTCCCTATGTAAATTCGGCCATCACAGGTCGGCACTGCCTTTCCCCTGCTACCCAAATGTGGCTCTTTGACGCCACATGTGCTCCCTTGGCTCCAATTTCTACTTCTAAAGTCAATTGCGACTTCATGGCTCAATCGAAATCTTCATTGGTTATTTCTAAAGCCCATCATTCATTCTAGAAAGCTTGCTCTTTAGCAAAATTAGGATCGAGACCATCCTATTCAAAGGACACAAAAGAGAACATTTCATTCTTATAAAGAATCCAAGGTGATATTTGTGAACCCATTCAACCACCTTGCGGACCATTTAGATACTTTATGGTGTTGGTTAATGCATCGACACACTGGTCACATGTCATGCTATTATCCACAATGAACGCTGTATTTACTAAACTCCTAGTACAAATCATTAAGTTACGGGCTCACCACCCTGATCATCCTATTAAGTCAATACGTCTTGACAATGTTGGAGAGTTTACATAAAAAACTTTTGATGATTATTGCATGTCCATTGGGATTGAAGTTGAACATCTAGTTCCTTATGTTCACACCCAAAATGGTCTCACAGAAACTGCCATTAAACAACTTTAAATGGTTATTAGAGCATTAGTTATGCGCACCAATCTCCCTATTTCTGCTTGGGGCTAAGCAATATTGCATGCAACTGTGCTTATTAGTCTGAGATCCACTGGCACTTAACCCTTTTCTGCATCCTAGATGGATACTGGGTATGAGCCTGATGTCTCACACTTATGTATATTTGGGTGTGCAGTTTATGTGCCAATTTCGCGGCCACAGTGCACCAAAATAGGTCTTCAACGACGTTTAGGCATTTATGTTGAATAT
Source organism: Rosa x damascena (assembly GCA_001662545.1). NCBI lineage: Eukaryota > Viridiplantae > Streptophyta > Magnoliopsida > Rosales > Rosaceae > Rosa > Rosa x damascena. The sequence goes on along the minus strand of LYNE01000190.1, from coordinate 63,046 downwards.
GACTCTCCAACTATTATCCGCTATTTAGAACCCTTGATAGGCGATCTCTTTACCTCTAGATTTTCAGATTGTTACTTTGATGAGATAGTCTTGCTGTTGTTAGGGGGAGATAAGAACACAAATGTTCAATAGGAATGACAGGAGTTGTCGTGGTCTGTCCCCACTTTGTCTCATCTTGATCCCTGAACCGCACAGTATGAAATTGAAGTGCGGAGAATTCTCGATCTTCACTTCAGAACGTATCAGAATTGATACCTGATGCGTTTTCTAATATCGCTAAAGTGACGAGATCACATATACCTGCTGCAAACGTGCCTGCAAGGGTTGATATCCCCAAAAGTGGACGATATGATGTTGTGCCTAGGGGAGTAAGGCACGGCACCGCCTTCCCTAGTGGAGATGGAGTTGTGGATAAAGCCGGCCTCCCTACAATAAAACGAGGGAGGCCCAAAGGTTCAATGGATTCTCGCTCAAAAAAGAAAGTGAGTTTGGCACAAAATGATCCATTAATTATCGATATAAATAATCCGTCTCATGAGAATATTCCGGATTATGGTTATGTCCAAGAGACATCGTTGGGGGATGCTCCAGTGTCAGAACCAATTCCAGAGAATAAGGAGATCTCAATGAATTACACTAGTGTACATGAGAAGATGAATGGAAACTCTATTGCTATTGATGAAGCCTCTGCATATTCTATTGCAAAAGGAATTATAGAGTATGATGATATCGAACCTCACTTTGTTGAAGAATGTTAATGAATAGCGGATTTGCCTAAATGGAAAGACGCGATCCAGGCTGAATTAGATTCACTAGCAAAGAGATAGGTATTTGGGCCTATAACGCAGACACCCCCAATTGTAAAGCCTGTTAGCCATAAATGGGTCTTTGTTAGAAAGTGTAATGAGAAAAATGAGGTTGTTAGATACAAAGCTCGCCTTGTGTTGCAAGGTTTCTCACAACGCCCTAGAATCGACTACAAGGAGACATTAAAGACGTCATAACATTCCACTACCTTATCAGTTTGGTAGTTTCTGAAAATCTTGACATGCAGCTTATGGATGTGATTACAGCATATCTGTTAGGTCCATAATTACCTAGTAATTATTCCTTTAATATTTCACTTTTACTTAACCTTTGTGTTTATTTATATATATATTTATTATGTTTTCCTGATCATGCTAGGAAATAATGGAAATGCCCTAAAAACTCAACTTTAGCACATTTTCCTACTCCGACTAGGAGAAACCGAGTTAGGCAAGGAAGGAGGAGTGACAGACTGAACAAATGAACTCCAAATGAGTGGAAACTTTCCAAATCCATTTTAGACATCCTAAGGATAATTTTTTTATGAAGAGTTCAAGATCTATTTCGGAATGGAAGGCCGTAAAAAGATCAATGCAAGTTTCTGCACTAGAAGACAAAAACTACAAAAACCGGACTTGTACAGATTCCGGCAGCATTTTCAGCCACATTATGGTGAATTAAGCTTTGAAACTTTACCGAGATGATCTACACTTACAGAGGAACATTTGGTATGAAGAAATCAAAGGCCAATTTGGAATTCTTGGTGGAGATCTAATTGAAGGAAGAAGGGGAAATTCATTATAGACCCAATTCCTATAAAATTTAGTGGAAAAAACCCATAAATTATTATTTTTTCAATCTACACCCAATTATGCCAACTAAGATAAAATATTGCCTTTCTTTTTTCTGAAAATTACACATATTGCCACTATTTAAATCTGATAAACATAAGTCAACTAACAAGATTAACGTCCTCTTTAAATACCTTAATTGCAGATTTTTTTATTATTAGCCCCATTGTTCCAGCAATTTTCCTTCTACTCATCATTATGGCTAGAATTATAGAGTTTTTCTTTGCACATTTTTTAATTCAAATGTTTTATAGTTTAAATGAATTTAGAATTTACTTTTTGGCAATTTAAACTTTCTATTTTAAAGGTAGATTTTGTGTTCTGAAACTCAACTCATTAGTATTAGTTGTTCTTATCTGTTGTGTTTTGCAACACAACTCTAGATTTATGTTTTTCATCCATGCATTTACTTGCAACTTGACTTAAAGGTAGAGGCTTAAGTTTTTAACCTAGCTAATAGTATTTTTTTTCCTAATTACAACCTAAAGATTAGACGCGTATGTTTAACTAACCTCACTTATAGGAATTTTCATATCAACCTATGATTCATTTTTCACATCAACCTCTTTCTTAGGTATTCTATATATCATTGCGATTTGACCATATTTCTTAGGTTGAATCTCTAACTTATCCCTGTATGCATACACCTATCTATTAGGTAACAATTGGGAATGAAAAACCATCAAATTAATATGACATTATACAAAATGAAAAGTTCAAACTTAGAACAAGATACTTTACCACAAGATTCAGGGCAAAATGATGAAAAAACAAAATATTTGAAAAAACTAAATCTAATGAATAACATACCTTATTAGTAGATACCACACTTTTGAAAGCCAAAAATTAGAAAGAGAATATGATCCCGAATGCATAGGTGATACACAAGTTCACAACAATAATTTGAAAATTTTTCTTACTTCTTTCTTCTAGTCTTAAGGAACATGAACTAGTATCTCTATGGTTTGAAATCATGGTGCTATATATAAAAGTTTTGAAAAAAAATTTGAAATCAAAGCATGCACGAATTAAGTCATATGATTAGTTCTTTCCATATGACTTTCTACAAACTACCAAAGGGTACAATGGGAACACAAAAGTGGATGAAGATTGTCTTAATTGAACAATCTACTCAGTAAGGAATGTTTCATGATGTGGATTGGGTGTAGATTGAAAAGAAAAAGTGATTGGGTTTAACCTCATAAATCATTGTAAAATTGGGTTTAAAGCTAATTTTCTCAAGGAAGAAAAGAGAAGAAAGTGCTCAAACGGACAAAAAAGAAGTCAGCGGAGGTCAACGCCTGAGTCTGAACATTTCCGGCCAAGTTGGCCGACCAAGAACATGTGTAGAGGAAAAGGAAGAGCTGACTAGGGTTAGAGACTTTAGGTGAGAAGACTTGTCTAGGTTATTTTGAAATTCAAAATTTGAAAGATGACAAGTGGTCTCATTCTTATACCTTACACCTTTGTCTCCCATTTATTACTTTGTTCTCTTACACAATGACCCTTCTACCCTTACTTCTTCTCATCTACCAAAATATCTATAGACTTTCTAGGTCATTTCTATGTGGAGTTAAAGACTAGATCCACATTTTGTGCTTACACATTTGTCAATCACATCTAGCTCTTCATTTCCTTTGATCTCCACCCTTCATTCATCACTTTTGGCCTATAAAAACACCCTCCCTTCATTTGGACGTTTTTAATGTATTCCTTCATCCATTTCATCTCATTTCTCTCTCCATTTTCCTTAGTTCTTCATCATATAGTTCATAGTTCTTAGCTTTTGTGTAGAGAAAAATGTATAGCTTCTTGGGTTTTGTTCTAAAACCAAAGAGTTTATACTTCTTTGATCAATCACACCTTAGTTTCGTCATCTCAAGCCTTTGTTCTTCATAGTTTTTTAGAGTTTTGTGGATTTGTATGACAATTTGAGTTTGAAAGAACCGAAATTTCCATACTTTGAAACATCTCTCACTAGTTTTGCATCAAGGGGAGCTAGTTTGGTAACCAACCACTTTCTCCACTCTTCCTCTCTTTTGCTTGATGTTGTTATGTTTATGGGTTTGATGTATGTAACTATGGATTGCGAGTAGAATAAATTTAGGACTAGGTCTTAGCCCTAGCCAAACTCATGTATAAAATAGTGTGATGCCATGTTTTTGATGAATATGCATGTTTTGAATCCTTTAGCTACTTTACTTTAATGCTTTCTTACATGTGTTTTTGGATTTGTCACCTAGAAGCATGTTGTAAGAATTAATGAAATCGGAAACTTAAGTTTGACAACCTTTTGTAACTAAGAAGCATGTGTAGCTAATAAGGTGGTGGTCTAGCTTATTCTTACAGGAAGAACTAGATTGCTTGGGTTCCTTACCTTAAAATTAATGCTTGGTGTCATGAGTTTAAGAGTCGTGAGGCCTTAGGCTTTACAGCATCAAAACCTTTTTTGTTTTAGCGAATGTAAATGGGACTAAGGTTGTGTGATCTAGCTTTGCTCTAACGACATAGTTAGGTTGCATGATTAGTTGGTATCTTGGTTTCTCTAGCGAAAACTGAGGGGGAATTTATCAAAGCATGTTGTCATTTGAAAATGGGTAACATTATATGCATAAGGGAGGCTAGCTGCAAAACCTATGCTCCTATTTATATTATTCATCAAAGTATCTATTTTATTTTATTTTTATTAGCTTAGTTTATTTTTGTGCAACTTATTTAACTTTATAGAAATTAAAATCAACAAAGCCGATTCACCACTTTACCATTGTAAATATCATTATTGATAGTTTGGCTTCCAAAGGGCCGAGATTAAAAATTTGTACAAAGAGAGACTCGCATGTGTTTTCTAGGTTTTATTTTCATTGTAATCTAGCTTAGGGTAGAGTTACTCAATCCCTTTGGTACGATACTCTTACTTTTCCCCTTTACTAAAACTTGACCTTCTATATTTAGGAGTAGGGAACATCACACAAATTTGCACATATTTTTCATACTCGTGATGTCCCCAACAATATCTCTATGGGGGTCTAAATTCAGAGATATACATGAAGGTTCCAGATGGGTTTCAATTACCCAAATCAAGTGGCTCTAAACCACAGCGCGCGTTTTCAATAAGATTAAAACGTTCACTATATGGATTGAAACAATCCAGACGCATGTGGTATAGCCGTCTAAGTGACTACTTGATTGGGAAGGGATATATTAACAATGAAATATGCCCATACATGTTCATTAAAAGAACAAGTTCCGGATTTGCAATTGTAGCAGTTTATGTCGATGACATGAACCTGATTGGAACTCTAGATGAGTTAAAGGAAACTGTTAAGTACTTAAAATCCGAATTTGAGATGAAAGATCTTCGAAAAACACGATTTTGTCTCGGAATAGAACTTGAGCACCATAATGATGAGATTTTGATCCATCAATCTGCATATACTCAGAAAATTCTAAGGCGCTTTAATGATGTTAAAGCAAAGCCTGTGAGTACTCCCATGATTGGCTATAGTCTTAAACCTGGAAAAGATCCATTTCGTCTAAAGGATGAGGACGAAGAGTTATTAGAGGTCGAAGTGCTCTATCTAAGTGCAATAGGCGCATTATTGTACTTAGCTCAATGCATAAGACCGGACATCTCGTTTACAATGAACTTATTAGCTCAACATAGCTTTGTGCCAACACGCCGCCATTGGATTGGTATAAAGACAATCTTTCATTACTTAAAAGGTACGATCGATATGGGCTTGTTTATCCCCACAGAGAGAAAATGAATGATGGAAGAATGATAGATCAGACCTCATTAGCCAAAGTGGCGGCGTCCATGAAATGGCTGTCGGCCATGTTGCCACCGTCGACGCTGCCGCGGTCCAGGATGGCTGGTGTGCTTCTCCTCCCTTCCATCAAAATGACGGTGATGTCTTGATGGGTTTTACTGATGCAGGGTATCTCTCTGACCCTCATAAAGGTCATTCCCAAATAAGTTATGTCTTTACCATGGGAAGCACTGCGATATCTTGGAGGTCTACAAAATAGACTCTTGTTGCTACTTCCTCGAATCATGCAGGGATTATTGCTCTACATGAAACCGTGCGTGAATGCATATGTCTAAGGTCTATAATTAGACATATTCGAGGAAATTGTGATTTAAAGTTTACCACAAATGAACCTACATGCATTTATGAGGATAATGCAGGTTGTATTGAACAAATGAAGATAGGTTTCATCAAGGGCGACAACACCAAGCATAAATTGCCTAAGTTATTTTATAATCAGCAATAACAATCATTTCTAAATATTGAATTGAATCAAATCCGATTAGGGGATAATGTAATAGACTTATTCACTAAGTTGCTATCTAAATCCACCTTTGAGAAACATGTAAAGAGCATTGGTGGGAGATGTCGACATCAGGGGAAGGTATGATGTCTACATGTTAGATCTCGAAGAGTGAAGGACGTGTTGTACTCTTTTTCTCCTTCTCTAGGTTGTTTTTGTTCCACATGGTTTTTATTACTCGAGCAAGGTTTTTAACGAGGCAACGATTGAAGCATCACCACCTAGTTTGAGCGGCACAAGGAGGAGTGTTGAAGAATGTTGACATTATGTGTGCCTTGTCAAACTAGGATTAGTTCTATGATTGTAATAGGAGAAAAGGTTCTAGAATTTCTAGTCCCATTCGGAATAGTTTTTCTTGTATCATAATAATATGTACTTTGTAATCCCTATAACAGGATTCCTATTATCAATAGTGGAACACAATTCTCTCATCAATCTCTCTTGCATTCTACATTCTAAAACAAAACACTATTTTTCTTTTTATCGGCATCCAACTTTGATTACAGTCCACTGAGCTACTATTTTGGAACTTTTGGCAGAATTTTAATTTTTTCAAAATGATAAATTGGTAAAATTACAGGCTTCTTTGGGTTTAATAAACTGATGGTGAAATCTCTCTCTCTCTCTCTCTGTTGTTTTTTTTAAGACTAATGGGGAGCAGTTTTTTTCTAATTTTGTTCTTTTGGGTCAACGACCCTTTTAAAAGATTTGTCCACTTTTTTAGCTGCTTCACTATTGGTACTGTTTGTTGGAAAGGAAACATCCCACATTGGAAAAGTACGTGACAAATAAAATATAACTTATAAGTGGGTGGCTCTTACCCAATTGTACCGAGGCCTTTTGTGATTAAAACTCAACACCTATCGGGTGGTTAAGTTGGGATAGTATTGGTACAATAGTGGGCAACGGGCCACGTTTGTCGCTGTTTAACATGGTATCAGAGCGGGTCCCTCTTCAATTATCATGGACCCGAATTTGGGTTCCTTATATTGCCAGCGGAAAATTCCGATTGGATTGTTACCATGTGTCCGATGTGGGCCTTGGATTGTTATATTGGCCAAGTCTCTAATATGAGACTTGTGTCCGAATTTCCAATGTGGGAATTGGATTGTTAATTAATTTCACGTGCAGACCTAGAGTTAGGCTGCACGTGAGGGGGTGTGTTGGAGAGGAAATATCCCACATTAGAAAAGTGACAAATAAAATATGACTTATAAGTGGGTGGCTCTTACCCAATTATATCGAGGCCTTTTGTGATTAAAACTCAACACCTAATGGGTGGTTAAGTTGGGACAGTATCGGTACAATGGTGGGCCACAGGCCATGCTTGTTGCTGTTTAACACCCAACTTAACCACTTATTAGGTGTTGGGTTTTAATTACAAAAGGCTTACGTACAATGGTGGACCACGGGTCATGCTTGTCGCTGTTTAACATGGTATTAGAGTGGGTCTCTCTCCAATTGTGTCTCCAATTGTCATGGGCTCAAATTTGGGTTCCTTATATTGCCATTGGAATATTCCGATTGGATTGTTACCAAGTGTCCGATGTGGGCCTTGGATTGTTATATTTGCCAAGTCTCTGATATGAGACTTGTGTCCCAATTTCCAATGTGGAAATTGGATTGTTAATTAATTTCACGTGCAGACCTAGAGTTAGGTTGCACGTGAGGGGGCGTGTTGGAGAGGAAACATCCCATATTGGAAAAGTGACAAATAAAATATAACTTATAAGTGGGTGGCTCTTACCCAATTGCACCGGGGTCTTTTGTGATTAAAACTCAACACTTATCGGGTGGTTAAGTTAGGATAGTATCGATACAATAGTGGGCCATGGGCCACGCTTGTCATTGTTTAACATGGTATCAGAGCGGGTCCCTCTCCAATTATCATGGGTCCGAATTCAGGTTCCTTATATTGCCATTGGAAAATTCTGATTGGATTGTTACCAAGTGTCCGATGTGGGCCTTGGATTGTTATATTTGCCAAGTCTCCAATATGAGACTTAATTGTGTCCCAATTTCCAATGTGGGAATTGGATTGTTAATTAATTTCACGTGCAGACCTAGAGTTAGGATGTACGTAAGGGGGAGTGTTGGAGAGGAAAGATCCCACATTAGAAAAGTGACAAATAAAATATGACTTATAAGTAGGTGGCTCTTACCCAATTGTACCCAGGCTTTTTGTGATTAAAACCCAACACCTAATGGGTGGTTA
>LYNE01000190.1:33000-47995 GCA_001662545.1 Rosa x damascena | reverse complement strand
TCTTTCTTTCTCTCTTCTTCTTCTTTCTTTTATTTCTTTTCTTCTCTCTTCTCAATGCACTTTCGGGTATAATATCAGAGACAATTGGATTCCGCTCCCTTAATGGTGTTGACCACGGTTGACCCACATTAATTATTTCGTCCTTTTGTTGGAAACTCCAATTTGCTCTAATTTCGCACAATTTTCTCTCGTTTCTGCAGCTCCGCTTATTTTCTACAAAATAAATAAAAGTTGGATTAATTACATACTAATGAATATGAGGATTACTTATTTATAGTGTTTTAGATATAATTACACGCATAAAAATGCTTGTAATCACACCCCCACACTTAAAACCAACATTGTCCTCAATGTTGTATAGCGAGCTCGAAGGCTAAATCTATGTCGGATTTAGGCATGAAAGTGAAGTCCGGGCGAAAATACAAAAAAAAAATTTAACTATGAAAAATAAAAATCTAAATGCGGAGAAAAGTTACGGAAAACCCCATTTGTCGACACCTCCATTGCTCATGACCTCTGGAGAAGACCAATATGAGACACCAACCTCAAGGCACAAAGCCTTAACTTCCTTTCGTGTACTCCATAATAGCTCAAGGTGCTCATAAAATGATCGACTCAATTTTGAACATCGAATGTCCTAGAGCAATGCGTCACCCAATAGGCCACTTCAAAGAATAAGAACATAGGTCCTCCATTAAACTCATAGCCTTGATCACATCCAACACACCTCACGACTGCCCATATATTAATTGTAGCTCAAAATATCACCTTATTATCCACACCTCAAGCACCTCCCAACCTCCCAAAAAGGATAAAAAAGAAACTACAACAAACTACCACAAACAAAGAAGACATCACAAGTATTGCTAGGGTTGCCTCCCTAGCGAGCGCTTTGTTTAAGGACTTTATTGCCAGTCCATAGAGTTTTTCATTATTCAAGAAGTATCATCGAGGTAAGTTACCGCATGATGAGAATCAAAAGTGGAGTCATGATATGGTTTAAGCCAGTGCCCATTTACCTTGAAAGTTCTCCCATCATTCAAATTTCTTACTTCAATAGCACCATGAGGGAACACTTCCACTACTTCATAGGGTCCGCTCCACCTTGACTTCAATTTACCGGGAAAGAGACGAAGTTAGAGTTGTATAGGAGAACCTTTTGTTTGGGCTCAAAGGCCTTCTGCACCAATTTTCGATCATGTAGCTCCTTTGTCTTCTCCTTAAACAATTTCGATCATGTAGCTCCTTTGTCTTCTCCTTAAACAATTTGGCACTTCATATGCCTCCTCCCGAATTTCCTCTAACTCACAAAGGTCAAGTTTCCTTAAATAATTTGGCACTTTCATATGCCTCCTCCCGTTCTCCCGAATCAAACGGGGCTTGGCATCCTTCTTGCTCAATAAATATCTCAATGCAGCATGATCCGTGTGAACAATCACCTTACTCCCCAGAAGCTAACTCCGAAACTTCTCTAATGCAAAGATAATAGCAAGGAGCTCTTTCTCTGTAGTAGTGTAGTGGACTTGTGCATCATTCAAAGTCCGGGAAGCATAATAAATCACATGGAGTGCTCGCTCGATCCTTTGACCCAAAACAGCTCCCATAGCAATATCTGAAGCATCGCACATCAACTCAAATGGTCTAGTCCAATCAGGTGCAATCATGATAGGTGCATGAGTCAACTTCTCCTTCAGTAGCTCAAAAGCTTGTAAATACTCTGAAGTGAACTCAAATGGTACGTCCTTGCTTAGCAAGTCACACAATGGTTTGGTGATCCGAGAGAAATCCTGAATAAAACGTCTATAAAAGCCTGCGTGCCCAAGAAAATTCCTAACTCCTTTCATATTCTTCGGTGGTGGTAAACTAGAAATCAACTCAATCTTCGCCTTATCCACCTCAATGCCACGTGATGATACTACATGCCCTAACACGATACCCTCTTCCACCATAAAGTGGCACTTCTCCCAATTGAGGACCAAATTGGTCTCCTCACACCATTCTAGAACAAGGGTTAAGTGTCGAAGACAATCATCAAATGAATCACCATGAATCGAGAAATCATCCATAAATATCTCCATAAAGCGCTCAGTCATGTCATGGAACAATGCCATCATACACCTCTGAAAAGTGGAGGGTGCATTACAAAGTCCAAAAGGCATCCTCCTATACGCAAAAGTACCAAATGGGCATGTGAAAGTAGTCTTCTCCTGGTCTTCCTTGGCAATAGCAATCTGATTATACCCCGAATATCCATCTAGGAAACAATAATGGCTATGACCTGCTAATCTCTCCAACATGTGATCAATGAAAGGTAGTGGAAAATGATCCTTCCTTGTAGCTCCATTAAGCTTCCTATAATCAATACAAACCCTCCATCCATTCTGAACTCGCTGTGGCACATCTTCACCCTTCTCATTCGGCACTACTGTAATTCCTCCCTTCTTGGGGACAACCTGAATTGGTGAAACCCACAGTGAATCAGAAATCGGGAAAATGACTCCAACATCTAGAAGCTTAATAATCTCCTTCTTCACTACCTCCATCATGGGAGGATTCAACCTCCTCTGAGCCTCTCGTGTGGGCTTACACCCCTCCTCCAAGTAAATGTGATGCAAACACTTGGATGGACTAATGCTTTGATATCGGCAATGGTCCAACCAATAGCTCTCTTATGCTCACATAACACCCTCAGAAGCTTATCTTCCTCAACTTTACTCAACTTCGACGAGATAATCACAGGTAATGTACTCATCTCTCCTAGAAATGCATATCTCAATGTCGAAGGTAAATTCTTCAGCTTCAAATCTGGTGGTGTCTCATATGAAGGAATAGGTGGTGTATTAGAGGGAGGTAAAGGTAAAACTGGTGTAACACGTCTAGGAACATATGGTCTCAAAGCCTCCAAATGTGCAATAGCCTCAATGTGCTCCTCACCCTCAAATTTAGTTCCACCTTGAGCAATGCAAGTCTCCATGTAATCAGTCGATGAATGCTCAATAAAATTCTTCCCAACTATATCATCTATAACATCAATCCGAAAGCACTCATCAAGATGATATAACGGACTCCTCATAGCATCAAAAATACGAAACCCAATAGTAGTGTCAAAGACTGTCATGGTGAGTAGACGCTTTTGAACATCAATCTTCACCCCGGCGGTTGCCATAAAAGCTCTACCGAAAATGATGGGTAACTCATCATCATCATCATCACAAGAAGGAGAGTCCATATCAAGTACTACAAAATCAGTCAGCACATAAAGCTCATCTACCTTGACAAGAACATCCTCCACCACTCCACGAGGGTACTTAATTCTCCTATCCGCCATCTTAAGCTTAATTTTCAAAGGCTTAATTGGCTCTAATGACAAAGTCTTGTACAAATCATATGGCATAAGGTTGATACTAGGCCCCAAGTCCAGTAATGCTCGATCAAAGTTTCGTGACCCAATGGTGCATGGAATAGTAAAAGATCTGGGGTCACTAAGCTTAGGAGGCAACCTCCTTGAAGTACGGCCGACACTTGCTCACTTAAGTATATATCTTCATTCTCCACAAACTTTCTCTTATTAGTGCACATATCCTTCAAGCATTTTGCATAGGCCAGTACTTGCTTGATGGCATCAAGTAATGGGATATTGATGTTAACGGACTTGAATAGCTCAATGAACTCTTGTTTTTGTGTCTCCTTCCGCTTCTTTTGATCTTGAGCCCTCTTAACTTGTGGATAGGGAAGTCTAGGCTCCGATGAGTTCAAATCAAGAGGTGGAGAAAAAGTGAGACTCCCCCTTGAACTCCTAAGGGTGGTAACCGTCCCACTAGGGTTCTTAGCCCTCAAGGCCTCGCCTAGTGTAGAATGGATCGATCCACTCCTATCCCTAGAATCCAAAGGTACATGAGAATAGTCTTCCTCCTTATTACTTCCCCCTTGATGTTGTTCCCGATGCTCACTAGATGATGAAATAGGCGGTGAACCATTAGAACTCAAACCTGAGGATGAACCATGTGTATCAATAGAAGTAGATGAAGCAGCTTCCGCCTTATTCCTCCCCCCCTTGATGAAGATCCCTAGGTGATGATAAAGGAGTAGTGGGGCCAAAATGCACATGCTTAGGCGGTGCGGATGAAGAATTAGAGGCTTGAGATTTTGAAGATGTAGAATGAGATAAAGAGGCCTTCATTCCTTGTGCACCTCCGGGAAGTACATTTTCTTCCTCCCCGGCTTCCTTATCCACCCCCTTATTTCTTCTTTTTGTATGCAAAGTCACATCACCCACTCCAATTCCCGAGGGTACATTTTCTTCCCCCCGGTTCCCATCCTCCTTTGAAATAAAAGTACGATGCATATGCACATTATCATTAGCAACATGGCCAAGAGGTACATTTTCTTCCCCCTTGGCCCCATATGAATGCAACACATTATCATCATCATTATCAATGGAATCCTCAACTAACACATGATCACCATCATTAGAATATGAAAGTGAAGAATGGGAATCATGTATAGGGGGGGAAACATGTGTATCATAAGAATGTGATGTGGGGTAAGTGGGAGCATACATGTCATCATGCAAATTCAAAGGGGAGTTAGAAGATTTAGGCATGCGTACCTTATTGTCATAAACCCTCCCACTTCGAAGTGCAGTAATAGCCTTAGCTTGCTCATGTCTCGGATTTTGATCCGGTTGTGTAGGTAATGCACCATGTGGACGTGCTCCAAGCTCTTTAGCTAATTGTCCCATTTGGACCTCTAATTTTCCCACACATTGTGCAAGCGAACTTTGACCTTGAGCAAGAATATTAAGAGTTTGATCGGTCTTCGCTTGGGTTTGTGTAAGAGAAGTATGACTTTGGGCTAGAGCGGCCAATATATCATCCATATGAGACTTCTTTGGTTTCGGTTGTGGTGCTTGCCTATTTTGAACTCTGGGAGGAGCATTTTGTGTAGGATTGGCACCACCAAATGAATGGGAACTTTGACCAAACCCTTGAGTATCATGTGGGGCTCATCCATAAGCATGTGTAGCACCAAAAGATGGCCCTTGGCCTTAAGAATTGTAACTAGATGCTTGTTGCCCATAATTATTTTGTCCACCAAATTGTTTAGAATTTGCGAGACAACATTGTGATTAAAGCAAAAAAAAGTATATACAAAGCATCTGCAGGCCTACAATTAGTGTCATGTTTTTTATTTTCCCCAAAATGAAAGCCAGCGACAAGAAGATCAACAATGAAATTCTTTTGGCTCTTCTGCTCTCTGTTCAAAGCATGAATGAATAAAAAATGAAAAAAGAAAAGAGAGAGGCAGCACGTGGGGGGGGAAGGAAAAGGATGGAGGCTGATGATATCATCACTGCTGACGTCATTATGATGTCAACACAATTAAATTTTTTTTTTCTTTTCTTTCTTTCTCTCTTCTTCTTCTTTCTTTTATTTCTTTTCTTCTCTCTTCTCAATGCACTTTCGCGTATAATATCATAGACAATTGGATTCCGCTCCCTTAATGGTGTTAACCACGGTTGACCCACATTAACTATTTCGTCCTTTTATCGGAAACTCCAATTTGCTCTAATTTCGCACAATTTTCTCTCGTTTCTGCAGCTCCGCTTATTTTCTACAAAATAAATAAAAGTTGGATTAATTACATACTAATAAATATGAGGATTACTTATTTATAGTGTTTTAGATATAATTACACGCATAAAAATACTTGTAATCAGTGGCCGGTTCAAATTTGGATCCCAAAAGGAAAATAAATCAATTAGGACATGAAGAGATGAAAATGCCCTTCAAAAATTGCCACCTGGCAGACTCCGTAACGGAGCTAACGGCTCCAGGCACCAAAGTTCGGTCGGGGTCAGTACGTTAGGTACCGTTATGAAGTTTTTCAAAATTGAGGTACGAAAATTTAGAATAGCCGAAACGTCAAGTACTGTACGGGTCATTTTCCCTTTAATTAATGCAAACTATAGTGTAAGAGCTTGAAGGGGCAACTCTCCAGTTTGGAGACTGTTATTACCTCAATGCTAGTACCAATAAAGTTCATCCTTAATAATAATAATAATAATAATAATAATAATAATAATAATAATAATAATATTTAGAGTATGTAATTAATGTGCAATTAATGCAAGGAAAGTATGAGAGAAAATGAATCTCATGGGGTGTGGGAGGATCCATTTTCCCCCCTATTTTCCCTTCATGTAGGAAAGTTGTTCATTTCCTAGGGAGTGCCAAACATAGGAGAAGTTCAACTTTCCTTTCCCAACCTTTTTATTCCGCGAACCAAATAAGTCCTTAAAGATTGGAATGAACCACTTTCCCTCTTATTTTTCCTTCGGAAAGAACCATTTCCTCCCTTATTTTCCATTCATTCAGGAGAGTATTTTCTTTCCTTTTGTATTCAAGAAAGGAACAAGTTTCTTTTCCTGATGTTTACTTTCCACGAACTAAATGTGGCCTTAGAGCAGCACACATTCTAGCCAATTGTTATTGTGTATAAAATGTCTTCCCCCTCCAATCGAAAGAAAAGAAACAACATCCGTTTTCCACCAATTTTTATAACATTGGCTTCTACTCGGATACATCAATATGAGTTGCAAAGTGCATATTTCTTGTTCTGAATCAAGTTACCTCTACGTTGAAGTATAATTTCTAGCGCACAGATGTAAAGATTACCTGTTTTACATATATGAACGTGTCCTCAACAAAACAGCATGAACCTAGCCACACAAATCAATCCTTACCGAGCTTCCAAAAGCGAAATGGATACTTCATAGGTTGATGATTCATTACCTATATCAGGGCTTGCTTTGTGTTCCTTTTCCATAAAGAAACCAGGTTGTTTAGGTTGAGCCAATGCAATATCACTTCCCAACATTATAACCACCGATGCCATGCTTGGCCGATCCTCAGGATGATTTTGCACGCACAAAAGACCAACTTGAATGCAACGTAACACTTCCACTTCCGATAGATTACATGAGCTCTCTAACCATGAATCAATCAATTCTAAAGGCCTTCCTTCATTCCACAATCTCCAAGCCTGAAACACGTCAAACCCCATACGTCAATCTCTATGCATAAAGGATTAACAAGTAAAGAGGAAGAACTTTTTATTTGATACTCGCATTTCCAATAAGATTATGGCTGTTGTCTGGATCATAAAATCCCTTGTTTCTCCTTCCACTTATAATCTCCAGCACCAATATACCAAAGCTAAAGACATCGGATTTCACAGAAAATAGCCCATCAGCAGCATATTCAGGTGCCATGTAGCCACTGTAGTAAGTAAAACATCGCAGATTAGTAACAAAAACTAAACCATTGATGTCAATTATTAAAGGTGGAGATGTCTATCATGAGAAATGTTCAGAGGAAAAACGTACTATGTCCCGACCACTCTCTTAGTATTTCTTCCAGTCTGATCTCCTCCAGTTAATATTCTAGCCAAGCCAAAGTCTGAAATTTTAGGATTCATTTCATCATCAAGGAGAACATTACTTGCTTTTAGATCTCTATGTATAATCCTTAGCCTGGAATCTTGGTGGAGATAAAGGAGACCCCGAGCAATTCCACAAATGATGTGGAAACGTTTAGGCCAATCTAACAGTAGTTCTTCCCTTGTTTGATCTGGCAAGTTCATCATTTCAATAGTATATTATTAATCCGAAATCCAACTATTCTCTATATGAAATTGTTTATCTACTAGGAACAAAACTAATTCTACTAAACTTTTACAATATTTCAAAAGTCCATACCAAAAATGAAGAAGTCCAGGCTTCTGTTGGGCATGTATTCATACAACAGCAATTTCTCCCCTTCTTGCACGCAACAACCAAGAATCTTTACAAGATTGCGGTGCTGAAGTTTGGCTATCAGTTTAATTTCATTCATGAACTCGTTAAATCCTTGGCCAGAACTGCTTGAAAGCCTCTTCACAGCAATTTCTTGTCCATCTGCTAGTGTCCCCTGCAAGTTTATACAGTATTTCAAATTTCAAGTATTGTGAAATTCGTTATGAAGTCATTCTTTGTTAGTTATGGCCATTATTCTGAAGCAAGATGAAAGTATACCCTGTAAACAGGTCCAAAGCCACCTTCTCCAAGCTTCAAATCACCTGAAAAGTTATCTGTTGCACTAGCTATTGTGCTTATATTGAAGATTGGGAGCTCCAGGTCCTCGTTTTGTACCCCTTCATTCTTCAGATTTTCTTCTCGTTTTTCTGTCTCTGATATAGTATAATGAAACTAATGTTAGCTGTAGAGTGTAGCCTGTAGAAAAGTGTACAAGAAAAAAGTCAAACGCACTAAAACTGATTCAAAACAGATAGTACTTTCAATCCCTTTAGCCATTTGAGCTCATCCAAATCCAATCTAACAGAATTCAACATAAAGTTACATAGTCAGTCTACCTTTCAATTTGGTCCTGTTTCGGTAGACGAAGTAGCCAACTAAAAGCATTCCTGAAAACACTGCGCCTATCACAACAGCAACTATAATTCCTGTCTTCACTTTACCATCATCATCTTCTCATGGTTGATGACGCAGTAAATCAGATATAATATTAGATTGCAGGCCCAGAGAAAATTGAGAAAGCAAGTTTAATGACTTAAATATAAGGACAATAACGGCATTCTTGAAACACACTAGCAATAATAACTGAATTCACATAAAAGTAATTAAGCAGTTCATGTTACAAAGTAGCATACCTATCTCTGAAGCTGACATTCGAATGTATAGATCCTGACCAGCATCCGGAAGCTTTCTGATATCTAGTAGATTACCAAACCAAATGGCGCAGCCAGAACCTCCTGCTCTGATATCCATGCTTGTATAAGCCATACAGGAACAGTTGTTCAAGCATTTGTCTCTGCATTCATTGATGTTCATACTTTTGTTCACCCAAGAATGTGTAGTATCCGGCAATTTCAAATTAGTGAACTTGACAAACCCGTCTTTATCACTTTCCTGGCAGCTTAGGGGTTTCTTGCGAATACATCCAAGAGACCAGTCTGTCAAATTCCATTTCTCTGGTGACTTAGGCATGAATCCTTGTAGACATTGACATACTGGATTGTCACTAATGATACAATTTGCATTTGCTCCACAGAGATTATATTGATCACAGAAATCTCTAGGTACTGATGCATAGACCCTCCAAGTTTGCTCTGCTTCAATCCATGTAAGGCGATCACGTGTGCTCGTTGTTCCATTTAAGACCATGATTGAAATTACAGATTTGCTTCGAAGTTTGTACATGTAGTACATTTCATCATCATTATACACAAAGTCGAAACTAAAAATTGGATTAGGCCTTAGTGCTGATGCACCACTGAATGCTAGGCCATTCCATGGGCCAGAACGATAATATTTTAGGCCACCTTTCCGGAAATATACCTCAGGGTATGCATGAGTTTCCATTTCAATCCCACAAGTGAATTCCCCCGGACATGGGTCTTCTGAATTTTTCCATGCTGATAATCCCCTTTTAAGACCCGTCCTAAAGTCCCATCCCATCTTCATTTCCGGTAACAATGTATCAGAAGGATAATCGAAGCTTTGCCACAATGACTTTCCATCTGTCACATCTCTTACAACTAAATTTCCAGAATCTAATAGCTGTACCATTGTACTCTGTGCATACTTAGATAAACTTGTCCACCAAACAACACTCTTATTCTGACCCAACAGCACAAGATATCCTGTGCTGTTTATCATCAGCACACCGGATGAGTCGTCAATCGGTTTGCATCGATTTGCAACCCAAACAACAGTTTTAACTGGGATGTTTTTGTACCAAATTCCCAAGTAACGATTTTTCGAGTTACCTGGATTGAAGAACCCCAGCTCAAAGCTTCCATCACTTGAAACCAAGGTGCTGCCGTTATCACGTATAGACTGCGAGTGACTGATGCTGTCAACTGCAAACGAACCTGTGAACAACAGAAAGAGCAAACTAGTACTAAACACCACAAAACAAACATCACCCATTGAATTCAATTTTTTCTTCATCAGCCACCTACTCTACGGGTTGCGTTCATATTCAAAAAAAAAAATGGAAAAAAAATATATGCATGGTTGAGGATCAAAAAACAAACATGGGGTACGGTGGTTGAGGATCGAGAACAAAATATGCAAATTCGGCGAAGGACTAATACGAACTTGGTAAAGAGATGAGAGATGATAGCATTAGCACTACTTTCAAATAAAGCAGCGACATCTTTCTCCAGCAACAGTAATATAGTCATCGTCAAACTATGGTGGAAAAACATTATTGTTGTTTTGACACTTTTCTTTTGCTGTGTTGTACGTATACCTATCTATACACACGTTTAAAATTGTAAACTTGTCGCCACGGCGGTTGACGGTGCTCTTCTCACCGGAGAGAGTACTTTAGGATAGTCGAAGACGGCCGGGGAGTGGACAAGGTCAATCGAACCGGCTTGGATCAAAACAATCTGATCTCGCCTTCCGCATCTACAATGATCGGCATCGAGCTTTGGTTACAGTCCACCGTTTGGGGTAGAGAGAAAGCGAGAGCGACAGAGACAGAGAGAGACTTTTGGCAAAATTTTAATTTGGGTTAATGCTCGTACACCCGGATTCTATCAAAATACCTCCCAAAAACCCCAACAAATTATTTTTATTCCTCTTCACCCAGCCTCCTGTCCTTTTCTTTCCTACCTACCCAACTTATCCATTTTTCATACCATCAGTACTCTTCTGTTGATTCTTTGCATTAGTTTATAATATGTTTAACATCCTTTACATTTGATGAAACGTGGTGGACTCACTCTTAAAGTTATTTGTTTAAACAGAAGTGTGATAGGATTCATCATCTATTTCAAAGGTAAACAGTACGATTTACTATTCATAATTTCGGTTGTTGACAGACTTGAGTTGATTGCTATCTGCAAAAATACTAGCAAAGAATTGCAAAAAGAGAGAGAAAAATTGAGAAAGTTGAAAGCCTATAGAGAAAGTCTTAATAGAGAATCTCCCAACTATTGGGATATCATCTATAGACTCCAAATCAGAATTTATAAAATAGAAGAAGATATTGATAATCTTTTATATGTTCTGGAAGAGGAACAAAAACCTCTTGATTATTTGAGCATTGGTTAGATCTGCAAATCACTGGTATCAGAGCTTGTAAAATAGCTCAAAGGAGAACCCCTCCTAAATGGGGACAATGTCAGAATTGTTATTAGAGAAAATAAATTCTCTATTAAATTCCTCTGATGAGAAATATCAGAGGCTGTTACTAGAATTATCTAGATGTCAAACTCATCTAGAAAAATTACCTGCTATAATCCACCAATTGGAAAGATTGGAAAACAAACTGGATTATATCAAGAAACTTCCAAAAACGGAAGAAGAAAAGCTGACAGTCGTCAGTAGAAAAATCAATGAACAGCAAAAAACGCTGGGTTCTATGAAAAATATACTGAAGGACAAGAAAGTGTCTACAGTAAAAACGAAGAAAGCTAATGGATTTAAACCATTAGAGAAACCAGACACAAATCTTGTTCCAAACATGATTTTTCTGGAACCATCTACTAGTCAGACTAGTATCCGGTATGAAAACCCGGAAAAAAGAGATATCAAGATGTTAAGCATCTTTGGAAAAAAGAATGGAGTACAGCTCCTAAATGCTGAAGAGTTCGAATTCAACGAAATCGAACAAGAGGTAAAAAACTCCTCAATTCCGAAATTAGATTTTAAACAAATCTACAAGAGGGGAAAGTTTGATCTAATGGATAGCCATTATTTTAAACTACTGGAAATTACAACCCCCGCTACAGCAGGAGGAGAGACTGATCTTCTACTGATCACTCCTTCAGAAGTAGCCAGAGCTCAAGCAAAAAAATATCAATTTATGCATATTGGAGCAGTCCAAGTCGGCATAAATCTGCTTGCTCGAGAAGGCATAAACTGTTCAGTCCTATGTGTCTTACAAGACAATAGACTAACAGATTTTCAAGCTAGTATGTTGGGAACACTTGAAGTATCCTTATGCGATCAAGTAGCATATTTCAACTGCTTTCCAAATTTCACCACCAGCTTGAAAGATGCAGCTCACTGTCTCCAACTGAGAGTCAAGACAGATGACATATCTATGAAAGAAGATATGCAAGAACTCGCAATAGTATACAGAATATACTATAAATTGATGAGTACTACAGTAGCCCCCAAGACAAGGATAACAAATATCTCAGGTCTTACTATTAGATTCCTCACCAATCAGAAGAACCATTCACAACAGATTCATTAAGTTACTTGGAATGAAGTGACTTTTCCTCTTGAATGGAAATTATCCAGTCCAAAAAAGAAACCGGAAAGAGCGAAAGCAAAAATCTATGAAAGTAGAAAGACTAGAGAAATCAGTCTCAATTTTGACAATCACAGAAAAAGTGATGTCTGTCCTGAAAATCTCAGGATAAACAATAGTCTTCTGAGAAGAAGCTATAGCACTAGAGAAGCTAGTGTTAGTGGTACAAAACCCACTATTGAAGAACCAATATCTGAAGAAGAACTGGAAGCTGATCTAAACAGACCAGTCCATATGTTCAGAGCAGAGAGACTCTATGAACTCTATGAAGAAGCAGAATTCTGTGAAAATCCTGAAAGATTAGAAAAACTAATCGAAGAAATGAAAGAGTTCAAAATCAGAAAGACAAGAAAAGTCTTTCCTTACCAAGATATTGAAATGGAAGAAGGAGAAAGCTCCAGAACTTTCATTAGCAGAGAAAAAGAGAAAACAAAACTCCCACTTCAGAAAGCCCCCACGGGTAAAAAAGGGGAACGAAATTCCCAAAAATTTGTCCCATAGGACAATATGCCCAGAGTTCCTATCACGAACTATGGCATCTGGTTAAATCTAGACAAGAGTCTAGATAAAAGAAAAACCATTGACCAATGGGTAGATAGCCTGATGATGGCTTCTGCACTCACCCTTGGTAAATTTGAAGCACTAGATTTGCAGGTGTACTATGAAACTACTCTTACGGGAGTAGCAAAAAAGTATTATCTGTCTTTCAAAGAAACTGCCAGAGGAAGAGACTGGCTCGAAGACATCAAAAATTCAAAGTCTCCGTATGATTTTGCAGTACCCCTGTATGATCAGTTCTGTGGAGATCTCTCAAATCTGAGTGAAAAAGCCAAAGAAACGGCAAAATCGAATATCTATGCTTTCAAAATCTGTGACATGAGATATTTCAAAGAATACTTGAATGAATTTCAAGAATATTACTGTACAATTGGTGAACTAGAGAATACTGATCTAGTTAATCTATTGCACAGAAAACTCCCTGAACCATGGAGAACAGCAGTGAGAGAAAGCATAGCTGAAAAACCAATTGAAAGATTTTCAGTTGGAGGGATTGCCGACAGAATCCGGCAATTACTAAAAGAGCAATGCAAAGCCAATCTTAGAGCTAAGATGGCTAAGAAACAACTCAAAGGAGTTGAAAATTTCTGTTATGGAATACTGGATATGCCCACAAATTGGGGATGTCATGAATCCAAATTCCACAGAAAAAAAGAAAGAAAAATATTACTCTAAAAAATTCAAAAAGAGTAATCAGAAAAAGGATTGGAAATTCAAGAAAAGTTCCAATTACAAGAAACAACAAGATGAAGATCCTAAAAAGAAATTCTTCAAGAAAAAGAAGAATACTTATCAACATAAACAACCAAGCAAGAAAGCTTGCAGATGTTGGTTATGTAAAGCTGAAGGGCACTATGCCAATGAATGCCCGGAAAATGGTAAAAGATCTACTAAAGCTCTCTTTGAAGAATATGAGCAAATAGTAGAAACAGCTAACATAAAAGGCTACGAAATAGCCTATTCTGATGATGATGAAGACGACAGGTCAGTTTACTCTGCCTGGTCTGAAGAAGAAAAAGATTCATCCGAATCTGAGTCAGATTCTGAAGTAAAGTACTTCGAATCTAGACAGATGAATGTTCTAAAAATCAAAAACTGGGAAGAAAGCAAGACAGAAGCTTTAATGTCTTCTTATCAGGTGAACCCTGGTACATTCGTTTGTGACTACTGCTTATGTCACGAAAAGAATGGTCTCCCTATGTTTTGTGAAGAGTTAAAAAAGACTTACCACAAAGAATGCTTCATAGCTGAAGCAAGAAGGAAAACCAAAAATGGCCTTGTCAGCCAATTGGTAGAACAAGAATACGAAGAATATTTCTCTGAGAAAAAAGAGAAAGAAGTAGAAACTTTGTTCCAAGAAATTATGGAACCATCTTCCTCAAAAAAGGAAGAAATGATCGACAAAGAAAAAATCGATGAAAAAGAAAGTTTTGAACTGGTTAAACCACCAGAAATTGTTCCAGAAGAATGTAAACCATTCATTCCAAAGGAACAAGCTCAAGAAAATGAGTTTCAACAATCAAAAGTCGTCTCTACCAGTAGATACAGCAACTACATAGAGATTGGGCTAAAATTCCCTGATCACAAAAAATATCATCTGCATGCCTTTGTAGACAATGGATCAAGATTTACTGTTGCAAAGAGATTTGCAATTCCAGATGAACTCTGGAAAGAAGATAAGAAAAGATCTGCTACTGGCGTTACATTTGATGGAAGCCATCTCACAATGAGTAAAGTAGCAAAAAATGTTCATATCACCATTGGTGGAGGAACATTTATCATCCAGAATGTTTGGCAATCTGAAGGCCAAGGATCCGATTTCTTGTTGGGAAATGATTTTATTCTCCAACAGAGATTCATTCAGGATGAAGAAGCGATAGGCTTCAGAAAGGGAGAACAAGTGTTCTGGGCAGATCGACTTACACACGCAAAAAGTGTAGTAGGTCCTGGTTTTACTACTCAATATCAGAGATCGCAACAGAATAGTGGTGATCTTACCCCCTACAAACCCAAATTCAAGCCTATACTGCAAATCAAGCAACAAGAAGAATTACTTGTTGAAGAATCTTCTGAAGAAGAAGAAGAAGAAGAAACTAGTGAAGATG
>LYNE01000189.1:147558-164342 GCA_001662545.1 Rosa x damascena | reverse complement strand
TGTCCTTAATAGTCATTTTATAGTAGGTTATATATGTCATTTAATAATTCATAATAAAGTGAGGTCAAGTGAGTAGATTTGAAGGTCTTAATAGAAACTCTCTACTTTTATTGATAATTAAGTAGTATGATTGGCATCATACTGCAGTACACCAAGTGAAGTACCAATTAAATCCCCCTTAAAAATCCATGTCGGTCACTAACCACAGCTCTAACTTTTTTTGTTTTGAATAACAGATGCAGGCACTTTTATTGATAATTAAGTAGTATGATGACTTAATTATGATTGGCATCATACTGCAGTACATCAAGTAGAAAAATAGGAGGCTGATGAAACCAACCCTCACGGTGATCTGTCTCAAAGGCCATAGCAGCAAGCCTATGCGCTACAGCATTACAAATGCGAGGTGCATGCTTAATTTGCACACCCGGGACAAACTGCATAAGGACAGAGATATCATCCAATAGAGCACCATTCTCATCAAGGTCATGTTCTTCACTAAGGATTGTTTGGACTGCCTCCAAACAGTCACTCTCTATGGTGACATTATGCAGCTGCAAACCCTTAGCTAAATCAAGACCATCTCTAATGGCTAGTAACTCTGTTTGTTTTGCTGACCCGACATGTTTCACAGAATGCGCAAAAGCAGCCATGAACTGCCCCTGAGCATTGGGCAAAATGCCTCCCGTACCACCTCTGATCAGTTGAGGGAGAAAAGCACCATCGACATTCAATTTGCATCTTGGCTCCGATTCCGGTTTCCATCGTTGCTTAATTCCTCTCGGTTCCAGCCCAGCCTTGGTATTTGTAGCCCTGGCTTGTTGAAAATCTTCCAACCAGGTCATGGAGGATAGCATAATATGTGAAGCCGCTTGTGAAACATTTTCCCATAACATACCATTCCAGTTCGTCCATAATGCCTAAATCAGCATCATCAATTTCTCAAAGGCATCGATTTTTAGGTGCATGGCACGCTCAAGTAGCCATTCCTTAAAATTAATTGAAGGCAATAAGGTACTTTGAAGCTGAAGAGGAGGGGAAGAGAGTAACTCTAAAGCAATTGGACATTGACAAAAAAGATGGGCAGTGGTTTCAAACCTGTGAGTACAGAGTAGACAACCGGTATCCCCAGTGTAGCCTTTTCATGGTTAATTGTTCACGAGTTGGGAGTAGGTTCTGTGCAGCTCTCCATATGCATATTTGGACTTTGCCTGGTACTCGGGCTTTCCAAATTGTTTTCCACAGTGTACCAAAAGGGTCACCATCAGAAGTACTCGTAAGTACATTGCCAAGAACAGAATTGCTTGCCAACCAATAGGCCGTTTTAATTGTAAATCTGCCTCGTTTGTCCGGGCTCCACGAGAGCTTATCTTGGGTTCTACGTCTACTCAAAGGGATGGAGAGAATTTGATCACTGATTTCCTGAGTGAAGAGAGATTGAACTACCCATGGTATCCACTCTCTACTATAAGAATCAATCAAATCAGCCACAACTTCGACATTAGTGTGAGCAGGTCTGTGGATCACAGATTGTGGACAATTGGGTATCCAATGATCATTCAAGATATTCACCAGAGTGCCATCCCCTATTCTCCATTTCACACCAGCTTTTAACACCGGCCTCCCCTTCAAAATACTGCGCCACGAGAAGGATGGGGAGTCTCCTACATCAGCTTCCTAAAAGGTGCAATTTGGAAAGTATCTAGCTTTGTACAACATAGCAATAAGTGAGTTTGGGTTTGAGACAAGTCTCCAACCCTGCTTGGCAAGCATTGCTAAATTGTATGCATATACAGTGGCGGATCCAGGATCCAAGAGTCGTCTAGGCTAATTAGAAGTACACTACATTTTTTTTTTTGAGGTTTGGAACCCAATGGGAGGCTCATCCTCACGCCTTTATTATTTTCAATCAAAACATACAACGGAGGGGACATAAAACCAAACTCTGTAAATAAAAAACTACAAGCATACATTTGTTGTAAAGGGCATTGACGCTAAACAAGTCAACAACAGTCAATTAAGTCCGCAACACTGCATTAGTTAGCCTCATAATATTAAATAGCTCCCCTTCTTTCTACAGTTCAACCTCATTTTATCTACACAAACACCATACACAAGCAAGACGCCAAGACAGTCAGACAGATTTAAAAGAGATAGCCCTTGCTCGAGTAAGCCGAGTGAAACAAACCCAAAAGACCAAAACCGATATCCCCTAAAGCCTAAACAAATCCAACAATCCCAATCATCAACTTATACCCAAAACTCAAAATCCCAACTCACAATTCATGGAGGGCCAGAACTCTTCCAGAAACCCAGGCAATCAGCCAATCACTCGGTCAGTCGGTCACTCCAGTCTGCAACTCTACAAGAAGCTAAGAATCTCTGCAAATCTGCAACTCTGCAAGTGAAATGGAATATACCCAGAACTCAGAATCAAAACATAAGTGGTCAAGTGGCTCTGAGGTTAAATTTGGTGCAATCAAAACATAGAGATGCAATCATGCAAATGATTAATCAAAAAGTGGAGCAACCCAGTAAACCTACATTAAGAAAATAGAACAAGATAAGAAATTGGCGTAAAGGAGACTAGGAGAGTGAGAGAAACCTTGGGCTGTTCGCTGTTGCCTGTTGGACAGTTGGGCATTAGATCGGGCAATGGAACGGAGATGTGGAGATTGGAGAAGAAAAGGCGGAGCCGCCGGCCGCAGAGGGTCTGATCTGATACTCTGATATTTTCGTCTTCCGATGAGTGAAAAATAGGCGACGACTGAGGTCTGAGGAGGCGGAGGGAAGAGATAACTCAAAGCAGTTGATGTCTCGAAGCTATGGCTGGGGGAGAACGCGGGTTTACCTGCCTATACTTTTTTTTTTTCTTTCGGTATGGGCTGAATAGATATAGATATATATATATATATATATATATATATATATATACACACACATACTTGGTCGTTTTTTGGGCAAAAAACTGTCTAGGCTTGAGCCCATACAGCCCACCGTTTAGATCCGCCCCTGTGCATATATATTCTTGAAACCCATGCCACCCTCCTGTTTAGTGAGACATAGTCTTTCCCAACTACGCCAATGTATTCTCTTCTTATCTTCTGTATCCCCCCAGAAGAATGAAGCACATAATTGATGAATCTCATCACATAGTCCCTTTGGTAATAGGTAACAGTTCATGGCATATAGAGGCATGGTTTGAGCAACAGCTTTTATCAAGATTTCCTTACCTGCAGAACTCAAGATCTTCGACCTCCATCCCACTAACTTCTTAGTGAGCTTCTCCTTTATATAGGCAAAAATAGCTGTTTTTGATTTACCTACCCTAAGAGGGAGGCCCAAGTACATGTCATGCTCATCCATACACTTGACCTCCAAGATTGTGGTAAGGCTTAGCTGAAGAGCCTCTAGTACATTTCGACTAAATACCACACTACTTTTTTGGAAGTTTATTTTCTGTCCCGATGCTTGCTCATAACAATTTAAAATATTTTTCACCTGTAAGCATTCTGCAGTAGTAGCCACTCAAAATAAGAGACTATCATCGGCGAAGAATAAATGATGAAGTGTGGGAGCCTGCGGACACATCTTCAGACCCACCATATTGCCATTAGTTACCGATTTAGTGATCAGAGCCGAAAGGCCCTCTGCACATAGAATGAAAAGGTAGGGCAAGAGAGGATCGCCCTGCCTAATACCTCTGGTTGGAAGAATTTTAGATGTCGCCTCCCCATTTATCAAGACTGCATAGCTGACTGAAATAACACAGTGCATTATCATGTCAATCCATTTTTTTACAAAGCCCAATCTAGTTAACATAGCCTGCAGAAAATTCCATTCAAGACGATCATATGCCTTGCTAATATCCAGTTTCACATAAAAGAAACCCTCCTCTTGATGTCTTAACTTCTGCATAAAATGTGCAGCCTCTGTAGCTACCAAGTTATTGTCTGAAATGAGCCTTCCTGCTACATATGCACTTTGCAACGGAAAAATTATATCAGGCAGCCATTTCTTCAACCTGTTTGCAATTACCTTGGAACAAATTCCACAGCTCTAACTTATCTCACTAACAATAGAATAATGCTCTTAATTTCTTTTCTATTTTCAAATTTTTATTTTTAAGAAGATGCTTTTTTTCCTTTTTAATAATAGAAGCTAGTGTCATGCAACAGAATGACAGAATGACAGATCAAGTCTCGATGACAGTCTCGATTACACAATCGGATTGGTTGAGGATACACGATATGCAAAGTTGCAGACTGCAGGGCACAAACGGAGACTTCTAGAACTGCAACTGCTTTCATCACACCACAGAATAGAAAAACAAAATGTCCTCTTTGGGAGAAAAGTCTTTTATCTCATTCATTATAAGTTTTAATGACTAGTCAATTGTAGAAAACTTGGCAGCAGTCAATTGTTATATCTCGTTGCTTCTTTGAACATTTCAAAATGCCCGGGCATTAAAATGCCAGAAATGGACGCGACTTATTCGTAGCTGCAACCCTGTACTTCCCATTTCTTCATAACTTCAATTCCTTCGCCTCGCTCCAAGTTTTCATCTGGGAAATATGCAGTACTCCTTTTTGCCTTTCTTTTTGATCACTTCCTTTTTTTCAATAATCAACCTTCCATTCAGTCTCCGTGCCGATGATACAGTAGAATATGCCAACTGCAGCCAACCTATTACCTGTGGGAGCGTCAAAAGCAACATCTCTTACCCCTTTTGGGGGGCGAACAGAGCCGAATACTGTGGCAAATCTGGGTTCGAGGTCACATGCCAAGCCGATGCCCCAATGATCACCATGAGGAATATCAATTTAAGAATTCTTGACATGAGCAATAGTAGTAGGACAACAACTCCTACTGTAAAAGTTGCAAGGCAGGATTACTTGGGAACTATCTGTCCCTCGACATATGTTCCCACAAACCTCGACTTTTCTCTCTTCACTTACTCTTCTGGGCTTCTGAACGTGTCTTTTTGGTACGGCTGCAATACAACCGCAGCAGCCACAGTTAATTCGCATGTCTGCAACAATAGCGTCACTGCTACCTATCTCACACCGACGAGAGCTAGTAATGTCCCAGTTGATCCAATTAGTACGGGCGCCTGTCAATATAAGGTTATGGTTCCGGTATTTGAAGCCGCTTCTGAGGCTCTGGACAACAATGCTACAGATATTCAGACTGCCATAGATGGTGGTTTTGAATTGGATGTGCTAAATGCTGATACTGGCCTTTGCAACAGTTGCTTGTCATCAGGGGGAGTTTGCGCGCAAAACAATACTCGCGCTAACGAATTCATGTGCTTTTGCCAGACTGCTTCATCTTCGACAACCATATGTACTGAAAACTCTTCACCAAATCCAAATTCGGCTCCAAGTTCATCAGGTACGTAATATACCTTGACATATTATCTCCTATAGTTAACCAAGATCAGGAAGATCATAGAAAATATTTATTTCACTTATTAATTCAATCGATCAGGCGGTTAAAAAACAGGGTAGAGAAATAAAAGCACAAGCTTGACCCGGCTTCGTTTAGTAATGAGAAAATTTACTCATTTTGCCAACTTAATTAGAGTAAATATTATTCAACAGACAGAAAATTCAACCTACAGTCCATAGAATGCTTGGGAAGTTGCCCGTTGGTCATAACTCATAAACATGTCATGTTTTTCTATGTTTGGTTGACTAAATTGTCATTGACGACACTCCAAAAATACCCAAAATTGTCATTGATCGGCACTCCAAAAATACCCCTTGCCGCATTACCCAGTTTGATCAGTACGCCTCATTCATCTTTCATGTCGCCGCACTTTACCCCCCTAGTCCTGAATCTCTGTTTAAGCTATGGTCCTTTTCTTTCTTTGTTCTTGCCTCCGAGTCCTGAATCTCTGTTTAATCTATGGTCATTTTCTTTCTTTTATTGATCGATACACTTGATTACACTCTAATATATACTAGGGCTGCACGTGGATTGGATTAGATCGGTTTTGACTCCAAACCGTCTCTATGTCAAAGTAAGCGGTTTAAACATTTTAGACAACCGGTCATCGAAAAAAATAAGCTTAATCCGATCCATTTAAAGATGGTTTGGTTCGGTTGGTAAGGCGGTTTTAACCTATACAACATTAATGAAAAACTCATAGTAAAATACTAAAACTCAATCTCAATAATAAAAATTTAATAATCAAAATCCAAAACTAATATTCAAATAACAAAATCCAAAATAGTTTCAAAATTTTGTCAAAAAAAAAAAATAGTTTCAAAATGATTCACTTATTTGGGTTTTAAGCCTTTGGATCTAGGATTGATTCAATATGGTAGTATATCATTTTGAGAATCAAATTATAATTGGAGATTTAGAACTTATAAAAGACTACCCACAAATATATATATATATATATATATATATATATATATACACAGTCCGTCTCAGGTGCGGACGTCCGTACAGAGCAGACGGTACGGATTTCCTATTTTCGACCACTTTCCGGCCACATTTTCACATTTTAACCGTTCAGTTTTTAGGTCTTAGTGTATAGATCACCTCTGCAAAATTTCAGCCAATTTGGTGATCGTTAAGGCATCCAAAACTGCAATTTACCATTATAAATACGAACGGTTCCGGTTCAACATATTCGGTCCGTTCGTGTAAAATGCAGTTTTGGATGCCTTAATGATCACCAAATTGGATGAAATTTTGTAGAGGTGATCTATACACTAGGACCTAAAAACTGAACGGTTAAGATGTGAAAATGTGGCCGGAAAGTGGTCGAAAACAGGAAATCCGTACCGAAAATTCGATACGGACGTCCGCACCTGAGAAAATTCATATATATATATATTATGTATATAATTTAAATTTTTTTTTCTATTATATTTAATACATACCGGTAGGTTCGGGTTTCATGGTTTAAGTAAAAGAAAAATCAAACCAAGCTAATTCATAAACAGTTTGGTTCGGTATTGAACCGGCTTTCATATTTTAACGCTAAAAAACCTTAACCAAACCATATTTACCGGTCGGTTTCGACCGATTTGGCCAGTTTGTACCGTGTTTTGCACACCCCTAATATATACTTTCAACAAATCTGTAGAATCTCTTATAAAGCCAAAGTGATAATTCTAAAAAATCCATTGCTTTTTTCTTTTTAGAAGAATCGGTAAATTATTTATAAATGTGGTGATGTTATAAAAGAACGTGCCACATAGTTGCTCGATAAAAGTAAGTTTCTTATACATAACACTACACTTGCATACACCTTAACACAATAAATTTGAAGTGAGTATAGAGCAAACTACCTCATACTCAATTTAACTGCGCGCGCGGTTACCACAACTCAAAAAACTGGGCCACCTCTTGAGCTGGAGGAGCTTCCAAAATTAAGTAAAGCCAAAGAACGACATACCAATTTAACCGAAGCCAACCGAAGCCTCAAATATGAGCCAAAACTTGGACTCCAACCCACCCTGAACTTGAGGCCCGAGCAGCATCCATGTCAAAAACATGGACCTTGCATGGCCGAAATGTAATTCCCCAAACCAGATAAAGGTGAAATTAGGTACCTAATACCGAAATTGAGGTGTGAGCGTAGAAATGTAAAACAAAATTAAAAATAACACTAAATACATGTTCAGAAATCATCAAAAATAAAACATTTAAAATAACAAAACTTTAATTACAAAGAGAAATAACGCCTTGTGATCTATCTAGCTCAAATCCACTATAATCCTTTTCAATTCCCGTAAATATAAGCAACATCTCCCTTAGTTATCTCGATAAACATGTCGTACCTCGTAATGCACCTAAATAAGAATCTATTGGGGTGAGTTTTGGTTAGTAGGGCCAAACCTCTTTAGATTATTCATATCAATGTAAAACAATCAAGTTATCAACCAATACTTTATAAATGATAAAATAGATGCATGTATGCAAATGAACTCCACTTAATTACCCGTTAGTCCATGTATCAAAAAGAGAGAGTCTACACGTCTCATACCGTATATTTTACCAACCGGGGGTGGCCCTAAATGTTTCGAATATATAATCTAACAAACCAAAATGCACCAACGGTGGAAATTACCCAACACTTATAAGATGATCTCAACCATTGATATTTATAATTAATATTTTTATTAATAACCTAAGAGTGTATTTAATATAATCTAACCATCCATTTATGTCAGTGCAAGTGCATGTCGGTGTACTGAATCCCCCCGGGTTTAATTTGTTAGTTATCTTTTTTGCTCATGACCTTCAGACTCGAAACCCAATGAGATCGTTTTATCAACACTCTACATTGAAGGGGCATACTTTTCCCGATTTGTGCACTTGTGGCCTGATCATAGGTCCTTAACTCCTTATGACACCAAATTCAACCCAACAAAAGGATTCTATCCCATTTGGATACCAATGTTGCTCATACCTTCCACGTACACCACTTTCAAATGCATACTCTCAATGCCTCTCTATGCATTATGTATGCCAATTTGAATATCAATGTTCATAATATAATATCAAACACATGTTTTTATAGAAAGCGATAACATTTCAACAAGTAATTCATCGACTACACTTGCTTTTATACAAAGAGCTAACATTCGAGATTTAAATCAAGCAATGTTAAACAATTCACTAATTTCAATTATAATTCCATTTAACATTTTAAATAGAAATGTTCCCGAGAGATCCTACTTGAAATTTCAAGCTTTAACTGCATCGCTACTCAAGGTTAATAACACTGCGACTCGCATTCTAAAATCCATATCCTTCTACTTCTTGGATTGCCGGTAATATATCATTCAATCCTCTTGTCGCCCTAATATTCGCGAATCGTCGAATTACTTCAAATCGATAATGGTCACTCAAAAACTGAGAACTATACTACTTTTCACATCGAGTGGAAGTCCGAAAAATTACTTAGGATACCCAGTTATCTAGTTTTGGTTATTCTGGACACCCAACAACATAAATTAATAATACGAATTCTCGGTTACATACTTCAAACAAATGCTCCTTGCATATGAACACCATTCCTCAACCATAGTATTGGTTTTATTAACTTGTAACTCGATACAAAATCATGTATCATCCACCTTAGCAATATCATCAACAACCCATATGAGTAGGTTATTTATGCAAATTTTCAGCCAAATTGATGATCATTAAGACATTCATAACTGTAATTTACAATTATAAGCATGAACGGTTCAGGTTGGAAAGATTTGATTCGTCTATTGATTTAATCAAGTTCGTTACCTTAACGGTCATCAATTTGGCTGAAAATTTACAGAAGTGATCTATTCATGGAGTTCTAAAAACTAAACGGTCATTTTAGGGGGATTCTTTTTTGGACTCATTTTTCAATCACATATTGACATCTCCACTGTTCAATTCTTAGGAATCCATGAATAAATCACTTCTACAAATTTTCAGCCAAATTGATGACCGTTAAAGTATCGAACTTAATAAATTAATAGACAAATCAAATATATCCAATCTTATCGGTTCATGCTTATAATCATAAATAACAGTTATGAATGCCTTAACGATCATCAATTTAGCAAAAAATTTACAAAGTAACCTTTTTTTTTAATAAGATACTTATACCTTTATCCAAAAAAAAAAAAATATTTATAGCCCTATAATATTAATGTATAGAAGTTTTACCGTAAGCAAGACAAAGAAGACTTACTATTGCTATTTTCTATTGCAGGGCGATCCAACAGTATAGCTATGGGTACGTACATATGGTGATTATATACAAATGTCACTTTGAATGGTTTTTTACATTCATACAAAAATTAATCAAATGCAAATCTTCAATTTTTGTGTGCAGGCATTGTGTTCGGAGGTTTTGCGACCATCCTAATGTGTACATGTATTACATGCATATATAGGAAAAGAATTTTCTTCTTGATCAATAAAATTTATTCAGCAGTGCTCTTCAAGAAAGAAGAAAGGAATGAGTTGGATATTGAGGAATTTATAAGGACTTATGGATTGATCGCCCCAAGGCGATATAGTTATTCAGATGTGCTGAAAATGACAAACTCATTTGAAGATCAAATTGGTAAAGGAGGATATGGCACTGTGTACAAAGGGAAGCTGCCGGATGGCCTTCTTGTGGCGGTCAAAATCCTAAATGAATCAAATGGTAATGGAGAAGAATTTATTAATGAAGTTGCTAGCATTGGTCGAACTTCCCATGTCAATGTAGTCACACTTTCGGGATTCTGTTACCAGAGGAACAAAAGAGCTCTAATCTATGAATACATGCCTAACGGATCCTTGGATAAGTTTATACATAACCAAGGATCTTTTAAGGCAAATTGCCACTTAGAATGGAAGACATTATCTGAAATTGCAGTCGGGGTTGCGCGAGGACTCGAATACTTGCACCGTGGTTGTAATACTAGAATTTTGCACTTCGACATAAAGCCACAAAATATTCTGTTGGATAAAGACTTTTGCCCGAAAATATCTGATTTTGGCCTTGCCAAGCTTTGCAAGACCAAGGAAAGTATTGTGTCAATGTTGGGAACAAGAGGAACTGCAGGATACATTGCACCAGAAGTATTTAGTCGCAACTTTGGTGGAGTGTCACATAAATCTGATGTTTACAGCTACGGCATGTTGGTTCTCGAAATGGTTGGGGCAAGAAGG
This sequence comes from Rosa x damascena, assembly GCA_001662545.1. Lineage (NCBI taxonomy): Eukaryota > Viridiplantae > Streptophyta > Magnoliopsida > Rosales > Rosaceae > Rosa > Rosa x damascena. The sequence continues at coordinate 153,668 of LYNE01000189.1, read as the reverse complement.
AATTTACATTCTGAAGTGTCTCATACAAGTGAAATGTTTCCACATTATGTTTATAAAGACCTAGAGCTAAGCAATGACGAAAGCATTTTCAGAGCAATACCGGATGAGGAGAATGAACTAGTAAGGAAGATGATATTAATCAGTCTTGGGTGCATTCAAACTATGCCATCTGATCGACCATCAATGAGCAAAGTTGTAGAGATGCTGGAAGGACCCCTCCATTCTTTAACAGTTCCACCTAAACCTTTCTTGATTCGTCCTACAGGATCAGTCACCAATGAGCAAAGTAGTAGAGATGCACAAGAATCTATGATCACATCTCAAGAATCTGAAACATGCTAAGACCCGGTTTTAGATAGCGTAACTTGAACAATAAGAGTTGTAGCTTTTAATTTATAAAAATAGCCTCTTACCAACTTTTATAAGCTGCTATTAAATTTTAACTTTCTTGATGCATAAGAGATGCTGTTTTTTTTTTCTCTGTTTTTATTTTGCTAAGAAGCGATAGAGATAGAAAATGCAAACAATAACGTCTGAACCTCGTCAAGTTCTCTTTTGTTTTTAAGAAACTTGTATGAGTTGTATCATAATCCATCCGATTGCCGTGATCAGACTTTGATCACACCATTTATGTTTTCTTTCTTCATATAAAAGTTCAATTTTGTACCCAAAATTTTGACTCATAAAGAGAAAATTGTAATCATGTGACAGGAGAATCATGGAATAAACATAGTACCTCGTGCAGTAGTGGTCAGATTGAGATGAGCACTGATATTAGTTAACAAGAAGCTTCTTTTATGACGTCATTATTTCTATTAATAATTGTGTCCAGAACAACCTACAAAGCTGGAGTGCTGGACTATGTGAATGCATCAGAAAGTGGACAAGAATTTAATTCTTCAAACAATGCAATTCGGAAATGTTTAATTGCTTATTATTTCGATTGACCGGCGATTCCTCCTACCATGTGGACGACGCCGGAGCCAGGGAAGTCGATGACTTTGGATTGGAACAAGAGGTTAGTGGTGTTGAAGGCGCTGGCCTAGCCGTCAGCGGATCAGATCTGTGGGAGACGACGAGGTAGACGAAATCGGTGAGGAAGGAGGAGTAGATTAAGGGTCAATAAAATTTTATTTCTTAATAAAAATTTTATTGAATGTCAACAAAACAAATTCTGAGGACTAGAGTTTTCATGGATCTCTCTTTCTGTGCTCACTCGCATTTTATCAAGGGAAAGCTGCGTTTGAGTGCAAAATAGTCAAATACATAAACAAAAATCACTGAAAAGGAAAAAATGAAGGAAAAAAAATACTTTTGGAGATAAAAAGGAAAAAATATAGATTTATTTGGAAAATCTTATTTAAGTACAGCTTTAGGAAGAACAGTAGTTGTAGTAGAATTAGACTTTGGAGACTTTTTTTTAGTTTTGAAAAAAGGAGAGTGGAATTAACACCATGTTTTTCTTTACAAACCACACCTTCCTGACTTCCTCCCTTTTTCATGTGTATTTATATAACGAACACGTACATATAGAACAAAATGAAAGGTAAATGTGATTTGAAGAAAATGACGTTCCAATCCCCTTAAAAATTCATGTTGGTCGCCAACCACAGCACTAACTTTTCAGATCAAACTCAAAAGCGGGTTCTAATTTCATTCAACGCGAGGCAGAATGACCATCACATACCCTTCCACTGCCATTTATAGACAGATCAAGAAGTTGTCGTAAACCCACGGTAATACATAGAAACTCATGGTGATACATAGAAATATGTCTACTCATTAGACATCAAATGCGTAGATTACAACTTGAATTTTCCTTTGGTACTACTCTAGAAGCTTCGCTAGAAATAAGAACTATGAAAAAGCATAGTAAATAGGAAGCCTAGAAACTAAAGACACATAGCTCTCTCCAAAGAAGTGGGGAATTAGCAGAAAAAGTTGAAAAAACTTACTATAGTAGCCCACTGGGGCCCAAGAAGGAGAACTTCAGCCCAAACGATGAACCCCGTGCGCCTCCACCGCTAGTTCAAAACGCCGCCAACCATTTGAAAGTCACCCTCCTGGACCCCAAGTAGATTCGAACCAAACTGATCTGAATCAACCCGAAAAAATCACAACGCTAAGGAAATCACCCAGAGCCACCGTCACAGAAGGAAGCAATAAAGACCAAATATCCCAGAGGTTGAGCGACAACCTTAGTGCCTCAGAATCGCCACCATAACCGACGCTAATCCATTTTGTTGATCCCTCAAGCACAACCCTCCGTATCAAGCCACCTCCAAGCAGTACCTAAAACATCCGTCCGGCGTCAGACCCCGCGACGTTGGCAAGGCCAGATGTTAGAGCTCTGCCGGAGGTGCGAGCAATTACGGGAAAACTGACTTCGGTCGTAGGCTAAGAAGCACCGATACGGGTACGTGTACCCGGATACGTGGATACGGCAAATCTTAAATAATAGGATACGGGTACGTGAAGGATACATCTGACAGGACCCGCCCCAGATTTCACCTTGAAATCAAGAGTGGCCCTGTGGGGCCCACTTTAGAAGATATTCTACAAAAAAATTGGCAGAACTTCCTCGAAAAGTGGACTACCCAAAACCTGTAGAAAGACATTTATACTTCTAAAATAATCCCACCTTATTCTTCTGGAGCCACCCTGCTCCCTACATCACAACATCTCCTATTTCACAAAACAATTTTGAACTTAAGAATAGTAATCTCATGGGTTATCAGAGCAATCTAATGTACATGCATAGAAAATGATAGAATATAAGATAAAAGACTGATACTTTATAATGCGGAAGCTATGACAGCTATGCCTCAACCCCATGTACGCTTGACCTCAAGCTAATCTGGCCTGCAAATTGGGCATTTGAAACCTAAGGGCCCAGGGGAAACGCATTTGGAAACCGTTAGATTGAGTGGACGAAAAATAAGTAATTTCAAATGAACAAGTGAAACTTAATGTTTTCCTAAGTTATTCTCTAAAACCTCGCATGCAGTAAGAATCTTGAAAACACTCTTAATCATCATCTTTACTGAAATCTCAATTACGTAAAATAGAACATCTCGAAATCTCTCTAAAATCTCAAATCCCTTAAATACATAATGATATTTGAAACATCTCGTTAAATTACTCATATCTCAAAATAGACAATGACTAAAGGGGACTGCCGATTAGTTATCTCATGCCACCTGGAGGAGACTGCCGACCAGTGATGCATCAGAGGGGACTGCAGACCAGACGAGGAGGTGATGGTTAGAAGGGACTGCCAACTAACTACTTCATGCCATCTGGAGGGGACTGCCGACCAGATGACGCATCGGAGGGAACTGCTGACCGGAATATTTTGGAGGGGACTGCTGACCAGAATATTGTCTGGAGGGGACTGCATACCAGACTTACATGGAGGGGACTGTCGACCAGGTAATGCATGCATGCGCTAACTTATTTACCTCCTCAATAAACTGAAATCAACCTCTTTCAAATAATTGCTTTTGGAAAGAAACTCGATATTAATTCAATAAATAATCAATAATTCATCGAAAGCATAACTCAGAAATATCTCGATAACTCAAACCTCAATATCTCAATAAATCCTCGAAAGCATAAATCCAATACTCGATAAATCAATAAATGCTTTCGGAAAGAAATCTCAATATAACTTCAAAGCTGATAAGTGCGGAACCCAAAACTCAAGAAGCCTCGATAATTCAATCATGCTCAAATATTTGATACAACACTCATGCCCGTTTATCCTCATATAAATAGATATTCGAAATCAATAATTCTCATAATGTTTTCTTAATCCATCACTTCCCGAAATCATTTCCCAACTCAATAACTCATAAATAAATATCTCAAAAATCTACTAAAAACCCTCAGGAAGGAATTTCAATACAAACCTCGTAATTCATAAATGAATCTCAAGAAACCAAAGCCCATAGAACCATAAAACTCAAAAATTCAAATCATAAATTAAATCTCAATTAAAAAATAATAATAATACTGCATGCATAATTAATTTAAAAGCAAATGTCCACTCACAGTACTATTTAGGCAACCACGCTACCGGTTTCCTACGTCGAGCAGTAGCTCGGCATGTCGCTCTGTACACAATTACAATTCGTGAATAACAATCCAGAAATTAAATACGATTCCCACATCAAATCCTCATAAATCAATATTTCCATTTCTTATCCGATTTAACTAAAACTTCATCATTTGCACCAATTCTTTAATTGAAAGTTTCTATGGCAAAATTGAGAGAAATCCGACGGTAGGATTCTCGTAAATCAATAACCAAGCTATCGAACTTCGGAAATTCCGATCTGTACCCAAATCTCTTCCGATTCCTACCAAACTCATATCTATAAATTCATAACAATAAGTACTATCCAACAGACTAGGAACCGCCGGACTCGCCCTCACGCGCGGCCACAGGTGGCTGCGCTTGGGCCCCATGCGCCGCCGGTCAACCACCATATCTTGCTACCAATTTCACCAGCAATACCATCTCATCATCCTAAGCATTTTTCATAACTATGGCCAAGTGAGATTTCAAGTCTAAAGGGTTGAAATTACCTCAAATCCGTACGGGGTTTCTCGCAGTCGATCCGCCTTAATCTGGCCGAATCGTTGATACCCACTATCATGGATCAAACCAGCATGAAGATAACATCGAGGAGTGGGTGGTGGATCGGCTTGAAATGGCTGGAAAAATGAGAAAATGCCGGCAACCCGAAACTCCTGCCAAACCCCTCGAGTTCACAGCATTGCTACACCTCCCACGGCCCAAATCGCTCCACCAACCTACCATTATCATAAAGAGGATGAAGAAACGAGTTCATAGCCGCAGACAGGGCCTCAATCGGTCATCGAACGAGGGAGAAACCGCCGGCCAAAGCTGACGGGGTCGGGGAGAGAGAAATGGAGAGGAAAGACAGAGAGTGGTAGAACTGATCTACCACAGTAAATTTTCGAATATGTACTCATTTACTATGAACAGTAACTTTACATTTTCGCTTATAACTTTCACAAACGAACTTCGATTTTTATCAACCACATATGTACGCGCTCTGTTTAACATCCTCTACGACTTTCATGAAGAAATTTTTTTAAAATTTTAACCCGAACAAAAAGTCAATTTTTAGGGTTCCCTAAAAGATTGAAACGGAGCCGAAAAGTAAATGCAAATGTCATTTACCGATCGAAAGACTCATAAACTGGTAAATTTAGGTTTGGGACGTTACAACATCAATTAAATCTATATATATATATATATATGTGTGTGTGTGTGTGTGTATAATCATAATTGCGTAAATTCACACACACACACACATATATATATGTGTGTGTGCTGTTAATTGAACCACTACTAGCACAGCTCCACTACTTTTCAAAAGTCAAAACAATACTACCACAATCATAATTGACCCAGTAGCTATTAGCACCGACTGACTAGTCAAAACAATACTAGTCAGAGCAAGTCCATCCGTCGAAGTTGGCTGGTCAAGACTATTCACTACTTTTTGCCTTTCATCTCCACCCTTTTTCTTAACCAGTCATATACTGTTCACAAAAAGTCACCAAATATCAGTTGGCAGGTCAATAAATTGATCTAGAAAGTGACCTAGAGTGACTTTTTGTGAACATTATCTGACTGGTCAAGAAAAAAGGTGGAAATGAAAGGCAAAAAGCAATGAATAGTCTTGACCAGCCAACCTCAACGAGTGGACTTGCTTTCACAGCTCCACTACTAGCACCAACTGAAACTCATCTTAGATATGATTCTATGAAACACACGTACCCACAGCGAATAACAAATATGAGAAGAAGAGCAGAAGTGCAGAAAAGATTCCGACTTGCGAAGAAGAGTAGAAGAGCAGAAGAGGAACGACGAAGCCAGAACAAACGTACCCGAAGCGCCTCCAAGCTCCAATCTCCAAGCGAATCGAAGAAGATGAGAAGTTTGTAAGCAGAAAACGTCAGACTTGCGAAGAAGACCAGAAGAGCAGAAGAGGAACTCCGAAGCGACTAAGATTAGGTCTCGTCTCTCTCTCTCTCTCTCTCTCTCTCTCTCTCTCTCTCTCTCTCTCTCTCTC
>LYNE01000189.1:136717-147520 GCA_001662545.1 Rosa x damascena | reverse complement strand
TCGATCTGAGTCTTTTGTTTTGTTTTTTTTTTTCTCTATTTTTTTCAAGGTAAAAAGTCAGTATTACCCCCATGTATCCAATTTATTTACATTCTTACTTATCCGAATAGGATACGGAAGTATCCAAACCGTATCCAAATCAGGATACGCGTATCCGAGTGTTTCCTACACGTTTCGTACCCGTATCCCAGATCGATACGGGATACGAAGGCAAGTTCACGTATCCGTGCATTATAGGTCGTAGGAGACTATAGTCGCAAAGCGGCTAAGGTTTTGTATCACGCTTTTACCACAGCACTCACTTACCTCACTAACAAAAGAAAAGTCCTCTTAATTTCTTCTCTATTTTCAAATTTTTATTTATAAGATAATGTTATTTTCTTTTTTAGTAGAAGCTAGTGATATTTCATTAAGGGTGCTTCTAAATGTATCTAGCAAAATTTTTAGTACACCCAACAAATTTATTTATTTTTAAATATATCTTATTGAACTACCTAATTTCTCAAACTACCATTATCTTATATCCAGCAAAATAAACACAACTATGAAGTGGGTCTAGGAGAAGGCAGAGACCTATTTTCAACTATTAGAGAGCTTCAATCAACAAGAGAAAATATAAACTCCATCATTGCTAGGCTCTTGATCCCTATGATTGTAAGATGGATCCAGAAAAAGAGAGGTTCTAGTTATAATCCAGAAACGATTCATGAATATATTTCAAACTACTAATCCACCCAAAAATTGAGAACCTTGGAAGCAGAGAAAAACAAGGACTTTCAAAACAAGAATTTTATGTACCAAGTTATAGTACAGCAAAAAACCCTTTTTAAAAAAATAAATAAATTCAATGAGTGATTGGATCATACAAAATAGAGAGAGTACTCAGTGCACTGATGTGTACTTGCACCAATAGAAATAGACGGTTGGATAATGTAAATTATGTTTTTTATTATTAAATTTTTTTTTCGTATAAACACCGACAGCTTGGATTTTTTGAATTTATTGGTTCACTTACACCGCCGGTGCATAGAAGAATTTTGCTACAAAATTATATGAAAATAGGGAGAAGAGGGAAATGAAGAAAGGTTAGGTATAAAGAAAAATTCTTCTATGCACTAGCAGAGCAAGTGAACCAGCACATCCAGCAGTTTTCAACTATTGATATTTATAAGCAATTTTTCTTTAATAATAAAAATATATACTTAATGTTATCCAATCGTCTATCTCTGTTGGTGCACTGAATACTCACTCGGGTATAAATTACGTGCCTCTGATTTCATAACAATCTGCAGGTGTCGGCAAAGCTCATCGATTGCCAGTTCCTTAGTCCAGATTCCGTTCTTTCGGACATAGTTGGTTCTTGAGGGATAATGCTTAGATTGGATCGCATATTATGCAATCCAATGGAAGAGAAATTGATGCCATCTATCAAAATCCGGCCAGCATCAAGATCGACGATTTAGAAAAGAGTTTGTATGAGAGTTGACATTCCACAGCCAGTTCTCCCCACAATCCCATTTTTCATTCCTCCAGGAAAGGTACATGTGAGACCCTACAACACAAGTGGCAAGTGTTGACAAAAATCCCATCTAGAAAGATTGCCTCTGGTTTTATTTAATGTAGATTTCTAAAAAAAAAAACCCATCTTAAGGGAACCCAAAAACTAGAAATTGCTGAAAAGATTTCATGGAAACTATTCTCAAAGTGAACAACAAAGGAGAGGCCCAAGAGTCGTGATCGAAGGACAAAACGTGAATTAGTTAATCCTCTTGCTTCGTTGCCTTGCGGTGATGCAGCCGAGCTGGGCCTCTTCACCCTTGGTGCAATGGGTCCTTGATAGACAACAATGGGTTCTCTAGGAATAAATCAATTGAAAGTGGAGAAGGTCGTGAGATTAACAGCGCCAATTTTCTCTCGTATGAGATGATGGGGATTTGTGGAGAGTTAGAGGATGGTGGAAGGTGTTGTGCGTCCTTGGATGGCCATGGGATCTCGGATTTCTTCTCTATACACCATTGGATTTGTATGCATATCTAAGTAAGAGGCTTTGGCGAAAGAGATTTGAAGGTGATAGATCGGAGTTCTCTTATGGCCAGTCTAGATCTATGCATGACCTGTTGATGGATGGTGGCAGGTGTGATAGCAATTAGCAATGGTGTGGTAGCGGTAAGAACTCAGGTGAAGAGGTGGTGTTGGGCTCTTTGTAGCACTCAGCTTGGACTTAGCTTGGTAGTGGTCAAGCCTGGGCTTGGGCCCTTGACCCATGTTATTTGGTTTTTCTTATTTATTGTTGTATACTTTTAATAAGATGTGACCTTATGCCGGCAATAAGTCCCTCCAATTTTCTGGTAGGGTGACGTGGGTTTTGTCTCAATCTACACACTCAGTGTGTCTTCTCTTGCCTAACGAGGAGACCAGGACAAAGCCTACGTCACCAGCTCTCTTTCAAAAAATAAAGGATAGGTTAAATCGAAATCACCGAAGAGGATTTCTATAAGGAATTAAGGATGCCGGCAAGTTGTTATTGCCATGTTTCTTTTGTCTTTTATATCATTCAATATAAATTTTAAAGACTAGTGAATTGTAGAAAACTTGGCAGAGAGTATATATATTGAAATCAGTTCAAACCACAAGGGAGTAGAAATCTTCTATCCCATTAGTTCTTTGAACATTGTTATCTCGTTGCTTCTTTGAACATTTCAAAGGCCCGGGTATGAAAATCCCAGAAATGGCCGCCACTTATTCGGAGCTAGTTCCTCCTAGTTGCAACCCTATGCTTCCCTCTTCTTCATAACTTCAATTTCTTCGCCTCTCTCCGAGTTTTCATCTGAATAATATGCAGTGCTCCCTTCTACCTTTCCTTTTGATCATTTTTTGTCAATCAATCTTCCATATAGTCTCCCTGCTGATGATACAGGAGAATATGGAAGCTGCAACCAAAGTATTAGCTGTGGGGACGTGAAAAGCAACATCTTTACCCTTTTTGGGAAGCGAACCGCGCTGAGTACTATGGCAAATCTAGGTTTAAGGTTACATGCCTAGAAAATGTCCCATTGATCACCATGAGGAATATCTATTGAGGCGTAAAAGGAAAGGAATCATGTAATAGTATTTTACCAAGATTAGTCCTCTAGCATAGAATAATCTAGAATGAGATATCCTTGCTTGGAGAGCAATCTGTCTCTCCTATATATTTGTAATATCTTATTCAATCAATATAGACATCTATTCATTGATACAAAATTTAAGTTGGTATCAGAGCCATCACGGCTCTTATCATACAACCCTAATCAACAATAGCAACCGAGATAAACCCTAGCCACCAAAATAATAGCAGGCAAACACTTATCTCACCATGGGAGAAGGCAGCAATGCCTCGGACAATGATAAGAAGAATACCAAAGGAAAGGATGCTCAAGACAGCAGTGATACCTCCAATCCCTATTTTATTCATCATTCAGATCACCCAGGCATGGTTTTGGTATCAAAACCTTCGGTTGGAGAAAATTATGGCACATGGCACCTCTCTATGAGCATAGCCTTAAGCACAAAAAATAAAACAGGATTCATTGATGGCACAATTCAGAAGCCGTCATCAGTTACGCAAGCCAATGAATATCAACAGTGGAAGAGGTGCAATGATATGATCCTATCATGGATCCTAAACTCACTCGAGCCTGACCTTGCCAACAGTGTCATCTATGCTGAAACTGCACATGAGGTATGGCCTGATCTCAATGAACGTTTTTCACAAAGTAATGCCCCTCGAATTTTTCAGATCAAGAGAGATATAGCCTTGCACACGCAAGAACAGCTGTCTTTATCTGTTTACTACACAAAATTGAAAGGATTATGGGATGAATTAGCCTCCTACAACACCATTGAAGAAGCATGCATCTGCTCAGCAAAGAAGTTCTTAGGTGAGAAAGAAGAACGAGAAAAATTGATGCAATTTTTGATGGGTTTGAATGAATCATATGCAGCCACAAGAGGACAAATCCTCCTTATGAACCCTCTTCCAACTGTTAAGAAGGCATACTCCCTTGTTTTACAAGAAGAAAAACAGCAAGAACTCAGCACCACTCGGGGTACTACGGAGAACATGGCCATGTTAGCTATCAACAACTCAGGGGAAGCCTCACTAAGACCACACAACAAGTTCTCTCAAGGAACCAATCACAAGGGTTGCAGCTACTGCAAATATGAAAATCATACAATTGATAGATGCTATTTCCTCAATGGTTTTCCCCCAGGTCATCGTTGGCATAACGACAACTTGAGTTCAGATTCCAAGCCCAAACTTGACAGAACAGGATTGAGGCAGTTGCAGCAATCCTCAACAGCATCCAAACCACAATTCTCAGAGGGAGGATCGAAACCCCAGTATCAATCCTGGAAACGTCAACAACCATCAAGCAGAGCCAAACCTGCTGCTCACAATGTGCAAGGTCACCCTGGCTTATCCATTGAACAAATTCAGTCTGTTGCTCCAAGTTTAACATTGGACCAATGAAAAAAGATCATGGAGACAATTCAAAATGGCGGTACATCTCAAGATCAAACTCAGGCAAATTTTGCAGGTTTGTCTTTTCCATTTTGTTCTTATTCTCAAAATACATCTGATTTGTCAAAAGCTTGGGTAATCGATAGTGGTGCCACAGATCATATAACCAATTCACCATCTTTCTTATCCTACACACGACACCCCACTACACCATTTGTACAATTGCCAAATGGTACACGAGTTCACATTGATTCGGTTGGTTATGTTTCTTTTGATCAGAATTTCACTCTTAAAGACGTACTTTGTGTACCCTCTTTTAACATTAATTTGGCATATGTTGCTAAACTAACCCGATCCTTGAACTGTTGTATCCTTTTCTTCCCTGATTTTTGCCTTTTACAGGAGTTGGATTCGAAGAGGATGATTGGATTAGGTGAACGGCGTCGTGACCTCTATTATCTTTCCCCAAGCATGATCAAATCTCCTCTCCCATTGTCTCTCAATGTTTCCTCTACCCAACATGATCTTTGGCACAAAAGACTTGGTCATGCTTCAGCTGCCCGTCTTCAAGTTTTATCCAAATTAGTTCCGGATATTTGTTTTGATTCCAATAAGCAATGTGAATTTTGTCCTTTAGCTAAACAAACAAGGTTGCCATTTCATTTAAGTCTTACTTTTAGTAACGAACCTTTTGAATTAATGCATTGTGATATTTGGGAACCTTATAGAATTTCATCTCACTCTGAAGCACGTTATTTTTTGACCATTGTGGACAATTATACTCATTGCACTGGGGTTTTTTTGATGTGTCATAAATCTGATACACAAAATCTTCTTAAATCATTCTTTTCCTTTGTTGCTAATCAATTTAACCACAATGTCAAAACTATTTGTGTTGATAATGGTAGGGAATTTGCGTCTTTAAAGAGTTATTTTGCAGAACAATGCATCATTTATCAACACACCTGTGTCTACACCCCCCAACAAAATGGGGTGGTGGAGCATAAACACAGACATCTTCTTAAAATGGCACGTGCCCTTCGGTTTCATGCTCATCTACCTCTTGATTTTTGGGGGGAGTGTGTCCTTACTGCAGCCTACTTAATCAATCGTCTGCCAACACAAGTTTTGTCTGGTAAATCCCCTTATGAGTTACTTTTCCACTGTCCGCCCACTTATCATCATTTGCGTGTTTTTGGCTGCCTTTGTTTTGCTACTAATCTCACTCCTTCACATAAATTTGATCAAAGTGCACGCAAATGCATTTTTGTTGGTTATCCTTTTAGGCAAAAAGCTTATCGTCTCTATGATTTAACCACTCAACAAATTTTTTCTAGTCAAGATGTAGTATTTCATGAAGACATATTTCCCTTTCAACAAGAAAATTCTATTCCTTCGACAGAAAAGGTTCTCCCACTCCCAGTATAAGATACGCTAGATCTTTCCCCACTCAATCTTCCATCATCACCGTCCTCACCAGAGAGGATTGATAACACCACTGCAATCCTACCCATCACCCCTCCTATTGTCCCTAGCCCTCAACCATTCACTGAGACAAGCTTTTCTATCTCGCCTACAGCAGTGTCCAGCCCTCAGTCGTCCACTAGGATCGACACAAGCCCTTCAATCCTACCTACAGCAGTGTCTAGCCCTCAGCCATCCAACTGGGATTGAAACAACCACTTCCATCCCACTTACGAACTCCGCTTCACCTCCAGATTCCCAACCACCACCACTAACCACTCGTCATTCTCAAAGAGAGCGTCAAAGATCTGTGCTTCTTAAGGATTTTCATTTCTACCAAGCCACATCTCCTCCATCATCTTCTTCGGCTCCTTCTTCCACACAAGGTAAAGGCACTCGTTATCCCCTCTCTAATTTTCTTAGTTATCATAAATTGTCTTCCGCTCACCACTCTTTTGTAGCCAGTATCTCTCAACATGAAGAACCTACTTCCTTTTCTCAAGCTGAGACAGATCCTCGATGGCAAGAGGCAATGAACACGGAAATACAAGCTCTTGAGCAAAATCATACTTGGACACTAACCCCTTTGCCTGCAGGAAAGAAACCCATTGGCTGCAAGTGGGTCTATAAAATCAAATATAATTCAGATGGTTCCATTGAGCGGTACAAGGCACGACTTGTCGCTAAAGGCTATACACAAAAGGAGGGCTTGGATTATCATGAGACCTTTTCCCCTACTGCCAAGTTAGTCACCTTCTGGTGCTTGCTTGCCATTGCAGCTGTGCGTCATTGGCCTCTCCACCAGCTTGATGTTCAAAATGCCTTTTACATGGTGATTTGGATGAAGAAGTTTACATGCTCCCACCTCCTGGATTTAGCCGACAGGGGGAGAATTTGGTGTGTCGCCTAAATAAATCATTATATGGCTTAAAACAAGCTTCTAGGAATTGGTTTGAGAAGTTCACCACCGCTCTCCAAGATGCCAGTTTCATGCAATCTGTGGCAGATTATTCATTATTAACTAGGTCCACATATTCTTCCTTTATTGCTATCTTAATCTATGTGGATGACATTGTGATTACAGGAAATGATCCCACAACCATTCAGTCTCTTAAAGATTTCCTACATCAACGCTTTCGCCTCAAAGACCTTGGAAATTTGAAGTACTTTTTGGGCATAGAAGTGGCATGTTCCAAGAAAGGGATTTTTATTTCTCAAAGAAAGTATGCCTTAGAGATAATTGATGATGCAGGACTTCTTGGAACACGTCCAGCTGCGTTTCCTATGGAGCAGCACTTGAAACTTTCTCCCACTAATGGGGATTTGCTACATGATCCTTCACGCTACAGAAGGTTAGTAGGACGTCTTATTAATCTTACAGTGACACGGCTTGTGTTTTCAGTTCATGTATTAAGTCGTTTCATGCATCAACCACGAAAACCACACATGGAAGCTGCACTTCGTGTCTTACACTATTTGAAAGGAACACCAGGGCAATGACTTTTTTTCCTGTGGATAGTTCTCTTGAGCTAAAAGCATATTGTGATTCAGACTGGGCTAGTTGTCCAATTACAAGAAGGTCAGTCACTGGTTATTGTGCATTCTTTGATCTCTTGGAAAACCAAAAAGCAAGACACAGTTGCGCGATCAACTGCAGAAGCTGAGTATCGATCCATGGCAGAGGCTAGTTGTGAACTGGTTTGGCTGTAATTTATTTTGAAAGATCTTGGTATTATCAACTCAAACCCAGCAAAGCTGCATTGTGATAATCAGTCAGCCCTGTACATTGCAGCAAGTCCGGTATTCCATGAGAGGACTAAACACATTGACTTGGATTGCCATGTGGTGCGACAATACATAAAGTCTGGAAAGATTGAAACGGCCTACACGCCCACATCTCAACAGATTGCAGATGTTTTTACAAAACCATTAGGCAAGGCATCCTTTGAATTTCTAGTTAACAAGTTGGGAGTTCACAATGTCCACTCTCCAACTTGAGGGGGAGTATTGAGGCGTAAAAGGAAAAGAATCATGTAATAGTATTTTACCAAGTTTAGTCCTCTAGCATAGAATAATCTAGATTCTAGAATGAGATATCCTTGCTTGGAGAGCAATCTGTCTCTCCTATATATTTGTAATATCTTATTCAATCAATATAGACATCTATTCATTGATACAAAATTTAAGTCAATTTCAGAATTCTTGACATGAGCAATAGTAATACTACAGAAACTTCGACTGTAAAAGTTGCTAGGGAGTAGGGAGGATTACTTGGGAACTATTTGTTCCCTCGCTTTATTAGCCACAAACCTCTCCTTCTCTCTCTGCACTTACTCTTTGTGATTCAAAACATATCTGTTTACTATGGATGCAATACTACTTCAAGTGTAAAGTCGCAGGTAACTCGCATGTCTGCAACAGTAGCGTCACTGCTTCCTATCTCACACAGATGAAAGCCAGTAATGTCGCAGTTGTACAACAGAAGTTTTAGTTCCCGTATTTGAAACCGCTTCTGAGGCCCTGGACAAATAATACAACAGATATTAAGATTGCTACAGATGGAGGTTTTGAATTGGATGTGCTAAATGATGATACTGACCTTTGCAACAATTGCGTGGCATTAGGAGGAGTTTGTAGGCAAAACTCTACTAGTGCTCAATTCATTTGCTTTTGCATCATTCAGAATCAGTAGCAAAACAGAGACAGAGCTGGCTTCTAAATTGGGTCTAAGAAGATTGTCTGTAAGTTCTTTATGTACTGGTTAGATTTGTTACCAGCATAGGGCCCACAGTTGTTTTCCTTTTTCAAGGATTTTACTGCATCAGCAGCTCTTGTGTTGTAGTTGGCTGATTTATTTTTTCAATTGGTTTGATAATCTGGGAATATCATAACTTCCTCAAAAGAAATTTGATACAAGTGGTTACAGTTAGGATCGCAGCTATTCTGCAATCCTAATCTAGGACTAAAACCACTTTGCAATCCTACTAGTCTAGATATACACCTCGATTTTGTACTTACACTAGTTCAAGTGTTAACAGTCGCAAGTAATTCGCATGTCTGCAACAGTAGCGTTACTGCTTCCTATCTCACACAGATGAAAGCTTGTAGTGTCGCAGTTGATTCAGCTACTACGGGTGAGTGTCAATATAATGTTATGGTGCCGGTGTTTGAATCCGCTTCTGAGGCTCTGGGCAACAATGCAACAGATATTCAGACTGCCATAGATGGTGGTTTTAAATTGGATTTGCTAAATGATGATACTGGCCTATGCAAAAATTGCGTGGCATCAGGAGGAGTTTTGTGGCAAAACTCTACTAGTGCTCAATTCATTTGCTTTTGCCAGGATTCATCTTCAAAAGCCACATGTTCTGAATACTCTTCAACAACTCCAACTTCATCAGGTACAGGTACGTAATATACCTCGACTATTAGTCAACTAAAGATGAGGAAGATCATCGAAAATATTCAATTCACAAACTTCACTACAGTACTTGGCTCTGGCTCCGGCTCCGTCCCATACTGATGCTTCTTACTCTTCTTACGCAATTTCTTAGGCACAAACTTTTTGATAAACTTTGCTCCCATCTCAGGCACAGACTTCTTTCTACCCTTACTCTTCTTACCAAGCGAAACCGACAAGTCATCAGTATGATCACCCGCCTCAATCTTCTTCCACTTCTCATCATCCACAACCAAATACTCAATCAAGCTCATATGACTATTACCTTCATCAATACACACACTACCACTACTCTTAACCTCCACAACCTCAATCTCTTCAATTGAAGAGTCTGATTCAACGTCTGATTCAACCCTAGGTTCAGCCAATTCAAACACAACACCATCACTCTTTTCTTTCACAATCACATCACTCCTCAAAACCAATATTGCAAAGCCGATCCTTTTAGCCATATATTGCAAAGCCGATTTCGCATTCGAGCAAGTTTTCATTAAACAAGAAAAGTGCTTACCTTCCATAAACAAAAGCAGAAGCAGAAAAGCTGACAATGTGATCCCAACGGCGAGCTTGGTGGTGCACATAGCCAAAACCACCACCGCAAACACCTTCGCCACCGCCACAATAACCGAAGTCAAATATCTACAGCTGCCACCGGCCGATTCCTCAACAGAACTTTCCGCATCCGAAATCCGAGAATCAGTGTTTTCAGAAACACCATGATCATCTTCGCCGGCCATGAAATTCTCGATCTCTCCCGAACTGGGTACCACCAAAATGGACAAATCACAGGAACCCTTTTCGGAACACGAGATGATCGGATCACAGACCCGGTCAACGGGATTTCCGAATTTTTCTTCTTCCTGTTCTTTTTCGATTGTTTTCTCAACCGATGGCGGTTTTTGACGCAGAGATATCTATAAGAGGGGCGGGAAATCAAAAAACAGGATAGAGAATTATAAGGTCAAGCTTGACCTGGCGTCTTTTAGTAATTTGCCAAATTTAATTAGAGTCCAATTCAGGGATAATATTCTGTCATGTTTCTCTATTTTGGTATAAAACATTACCCAAAATTGTCATTGACTGAGCACACCACCCAAGTTTGCCATGATATTACCAACTTTGATCACTAGGCCTTATTCATCTTTCATGTTGCCGCACTCTGCCCCCAACTCCTGAACCTCTCTGTTTAAGCCTCTTTCCTACCCATCATCTCTTTTAATTGATATACTTTAAACTAGTATATACACTTTTAAAAAATTTGCAGAATCTCTCAGATGAAGCTGAGATGATAATAATTGCCATTCTAAGCATAGGAAACAAATTGCCAAATGGTTTACCGATTTCGTTTATATATATATATATATATATATATATA
>LYNE01000189.1:124564-136676 GCA_001662545.1 Rosa x damascena | reverse complement strand
ATTTGTTTCATTCTAGTATTTTCAGTTTCTTTATTGGAAAAAAAGAGAAGGTTACTCCTAACTTTGGCAATCAATTAGAAGTAACAACAATCTGAAATATTGTAAGGTGATGGAATATAGGTGAGCAATTTATTTTCTGGTGAAATTAAGGTAAGGGCTTTTGTACTCCAATTATAAATTTCTCCTCCCACATACATGAATACTTGAACGCACAAACCACGCTACACCACCACATATGGAAGACACTACTTGGGTTCCCTAGGCCACTGCATGGCTGGGAGCTCTAAACCTTATCATATTTTCCCGCCATCTCCGCCGCCGAAAACTCAATTTACCGCCCGGCCCAAAACCTTGGCCCATCATTGGAAACCTCAACCTCATAGGCCACCTCCCTCACCGTTTTGTCCATGCACTTTCCGTCTTTCCCAAATATACGTGCCCATCATGCAGCTGAAATTCGGGTCCTTCCCCATTGTCGTGGCCTCCTCGGTCGAAATGGTCGAGGCCTTCCTCACAACTCACGATGTTACTTTTGCCGACCGACCCAAAATGGCGGCGGGAAAGTACACCACTTACAACTACTCCGACATCACTTGGTCCCCTTATGGGCATATTGGCGCCAAGGCCGTAAAATGTGCATCATGGAACTTTCCAGCAACAAATGCCTACAATCACATGAATACATAAAGGAAGAAATGAGTGCTTTGCTTAGAGGCTTGTATGAGTCCTCCAACACTAACATTTTGCTCAAAGACCACTTCTCCACTGTGAGTCTCAAACTCTCAATGTCATAAGCAGAATGGTGCTTGGAAAGAAGTTCACGGACGAGTCCAAGGATGCGATAGTGAGCCCCGATGAGTTCAAGAAATTGCTTGATGAGCAGTTCTTGCTGAGTGGGGTGTTGAATATTGGGGATTTCATTCCTTGGCTTGACTTCTTGGACTTGCAGGGGTATATAAATCGAATGAAGGCTTTAAGCAAGAAGTTGGACAAGTTCTTGGAGAATGTGGTGGATGAGCATATTGAAAATAAGAAGGCAAAAGGCTTTGTTGCAACGTACAGATATAGTGGATGTGCTTTTGCAGCTTGCTGATGATCCCGACCTTGAAGTTAAGCTTGGGAGGCATGGGGTCAAGGCCTTTATGTAGGTATGATCATTTCTCTATGCAATAATACTAGCCTTGTGGAAAGTAAAAATTAATATATACAAAACAACAACAACTCCCAAATTTTAGTCAATCCCCACTAGTGACAATGTTGGTGTATCATAATATTCTTACCTCATAGTCCATGTAATGCCCCGTACCTTAAAATTTTTACTAGTTACATTTACCTGTTTTAACCAAGAAGTTGACTTTCTATTTTGTCTGTTAAGTTGGTAATTTCCTTGAGAATGCCGTAGTATATGAAAAATCGAGTTCGTGGACACGTAGTTTGTTTAAATTGGAATTTTGACGGGAAAGTTATGACTTAAAATAAGAGTTACTATACTTAGCTTGGGTTTTATTTAAGTGGTTTCCATTTTGGGAAGAGAGAGAAAGTGACAGATCAAGGAAAATCGGGACAAGCCCGAGCTCTCCCTCCCCCTTTCTTTTTCTTTCGCCCGCCGCCGGCCTTCTCCCACAAAATTCATCACCGTCCGGCCACCACAGGACAAACCGCTTGGCATGGCGTGATCCTCTCCTCCTTCTCTACCTTGTCATGTAAGTTTTGCACCTTGGGTAGCTTTGGTTTTTGAGATTTGAAGAGGAAATTTCCATAAATGGGAAAATCGGGTTTTGCTTTGATCTCTGATTTCCGGAGGTTTCCGGCCGGATTCTTTGAGGGTTTTGGTTGTTGGTGTGGTGCTGAACGTGTTCTTAACCTTGTTTCAGCTTGTTTTAATCGGTGGAGGAAGATTTGAAGGTGTTTGGGAGTGTGAACAGTAACTGTCGAATTCTTGGTTGTTGTTGGATTTTTTCCGGCCATTTCTGCTTGATTTTGGTTGTTGTTGCAGGTATAGATATTGTTGGGTGTGTTATGAAGATGATTTTGGAGTAAATAGGTTGACTGGAATTGGATTTAATCTTTGAGTTTTGTGTTAGACTTGAGATTGTTGGGTATAGAGATTTCTTTGGAATTTGATGTTGAATATGGTTGTTTGATTATTATGGTTTATAATGTTTGGGTGCAATCTCTTGGTAAAAGGTTATTGTTGAATTATTTTGTTGGGAATTAGAGAGGAGATTGTGATTTGAAAAGGAAAAATTAAGAGAGAATTTGGGGATTTTGGGAAGAGAATTATTTTATAATTTGGTGGTTAGTTTTAGTTAAGAAATTGAAATTAAATTGGTTAAGTTATCGAAACGATCCTTGTGAAGATTAGAGTTTTGAGGGCATTGAAATTGTAAGGAATTCTGAAATTCGAGAGTTGAATCCTAAATTGAAGAATTGGTTGTTAGAGGGAATTTCTTTTAAGTAATGAGTATTAATTTCCAAAGGATTAAGCTTTGACTCTTAGATTAATTTCTTATCGAGGTTAATTATATCCTGTCCATTTGCTATAGGACGTACTGATCCCTCGAGCGAGGAGGACACAGGCAGGCAGCAGGGTTAGCTACGAGACTCACCTGTGAGTGGACTTTTATTTTATTTAAATAATGCATGCATTACAGTATTAAGTTTTTATTGGAATACTATTTGAGTAAATGTGGGTTCATGGAAAGAAATGGATTTAAAGAAAGGAGTTGGCAAGGAGGTTATCTTCGGCGCATGCATACATTACCTAGTCGGCAGTCGCTTCTAGGTAATAGTCTGGTCGGCAGTCCCTTCCAGACTACATCCCGGTTGGCAGTCCCTTTTGATGAGTCACCTGGTCGGCAGTCCCTTCCAGATGACATGAGGTAGTTAGTTGGCAGTCCCTTCTAAGTACCTGTGGTTAGTTGGCAGTCCCTTCTAACCACCGCCTCTTACATCAGGTCGGCAGTCCCTACCGATGCGTCATCTGGGCGGCAGTCCCCTCCAGATGGCATGAGATGACTAGACAGCAGTCCTCTCTAGTCATCGAACGAGGTTTAAACAAAAAAAAAAGGATATTTCAAAAAGGAAATAAAAAGACTGAGTTGGAAACGTTGTGAAATCTCGCTGCATGTCAGTTTTGTTAACAAAAGAAATGGGGAAGCATTCAATTAATTGTTTCAGTTTTGTCCACTCACTCTAACGGTTTTTAAATGTTTTCCCTTGGGCCCTTCGTTTTCAATGCCCAGATTTTAGATTGGCCGAGATCGCGTCCAGGAACTTGAGGCATTGGAGTCAGCGCTTCCATTTTGGTTGTAGGTTAATACTTAACCTGCCTTGTATGATATCGGCTTAGTTATGTAGAACAGCTCTGATAACCTTTTTAATTTGGGGAATGCTAATGTTTGAGAATCTATTATCATATTGAAGTTAATGTGGAATTCGTACTTCCTGAATGTAACTTACACATGTGGAATTTAAATATTGGATTGTGCTTGTGAGTAGGAGCTTATTATGAATCATGTCCAGGTTTTGTGAAATTTTGGGTAGCCTATTTTAGGGGAGGTTTTGCCAATTTTTCTGTAGGATTTCACCTGAAGTGGGCCCCACAGGCTCGTATTTGGGTTTCGGGGTGAAACTTGGGTCGAGTTCTGTCAGTCCAATAGACAATATATGCATCTGTTGTTGACTTATTGATTAGAGCTTCCCCCATTTTTGGAATATATGTAGTTGATGATATGAAGCAAGTGTAGCCATTCGGAACATTTGGATTACTAGCTTTGATATTAGAGAAATTCTTAAGTAGGGCAGTCCTACCACATGGTGGTAGGGCAGCCCAATCAAAAGCTTTGTCTATGACGAAATTATCCCTCTTTCAATAAATCAATATAACCCAAACACCCCTCTGTAAAGCTCTAATTGGGTAGTCCTAACGCCACATGGTACGGCTACCCAACCTAATAATCTATCTCGATGATATTATGTTAAAGTTTGTGCATTTAATCTAAAATCGATTAACAATAAATCAAAATATGAAGTGTTAGATATTTATATAAAAAACTAGATTGGATTTGAAATTTTATGCTTTCTCCATATTGGTATATTACTCTTGATTTGTGTTTTTGTTGTTGTGTTTCATTAGGACCTAATTGCTGGTGGGACAGAGAGCTCAGTCGTGACAGTGGAGTGGGTAATCTCGGAGCTTCTAAGAAAGCCAGAGATTTTCAAGAAGGCAACAGAGGATCTAGATAGGGTGATTGGAAAGGAAAGATGGGTGGAAGAGAGAGAGAGACATTGTTCACTTGCCATTCATTGATGCCATTGCCAAGGAAACCATGAGGCTTCACCCTGTGGCACCCATGTTGGTGCCAAGACTAGCATGTGAAGATTGCCAAGTTGCTGGGTATAACATTCCTAAGGGCACCAGAGTCCGAGTGAGTGTGTGGACAATAGGAAGAGACCCTAACTTGTGGGACAATCCCAATGAGTTCTGCCCAGAAAGGTTATTTGGCAAGGACATTGATGTCAAAGGCCAAGACTTTGAGCTGTTGCCATTTAGGTCAGGAAGGAGGATGTGCCCTGGTTACAGTCTTGGCATTAAGGTTATTCAATCAAGTCTGGGTAATATCTTACATGGGTTCACATGGAGATTGCCTGGGAACATGAAGAAAGAGGATTTGAGTATGGAGGAAATTTTTGGGCTTTTGACACCCAGGAAGTTTCCCCTTGTCGCAGTCGCTGAGCCTCGTCTTCCACCTTATCTCTACTCCCATTGATTAGTTCTTGGTTTGAGGCTTTGAGCTAGTGTTATCACCTTCTTCAATAAATCAGTCTTGGGGTTTCAACTTCTACTACAATTAAGTATAAGTTTTCTGCAGTTGTATTTGTGTCTGAATTCGTATTCACTTCCTCAGTGAACATGGTAAAATTTACATCTTCTAAATAAAATTAAATGGGTAGAAGAAAGTATGATTTTTTCTAATGAATCCTCAATTACATCAATAGCATATATATGAGGAGTGAAATCCACTCTCTATTTAAAAATCCACATTATCTAATGAATCCTGATAATCCTAATCTACTATAGAAGATTATATATTTGACTGCAGTTTCACTGTTTCACAATGTCACATTAAATTTGCTCCTAGCATATCCTCCTCCTCCCTCTTCTGACAAGCACGAGGATATGGCCCCTAGAGTCTAGCAAAAAGCTTACCAATTAATTCAAAAAGGTTACTGATATCCTAGCCTAGGAGGACCTGCAAAGATACATAATTTTCTAAGGGCTAATTACTGTTTAGTATCATGTGGTTTGAGGCAAACATCGATTCAGTCACTCGACTTTCAATTGCATCAAAAACACCCATGTATTACCAAATCTCATCTAATAGGTCATTCCGTCAATTAGAGCCGTTAACTCGCTGACGAGACATGCCATGTCAGATTATGTGGGCCCCACCTATCAGGCAAAATGTCAAAATTGCTCCTGCCTCTCTCCCAACTCCAGAAGAACTCAGCTTGCCCAGGCCCAGGCCATAGAGAGAGAACCACCACCTCTTTTGCAATGGCCGCCCTTCCATCTCCGACCTCCGACTATCCCAAGACTCTAGACGTTCTCTATGCCTCCACCTCCAGCCTCACACCATCAAACCCAGTTCACCAATAACACTAAACTCCAACATAGACAAAAAAAGACTAAAAATTTTCAATAGAATTAACCACCTAGAATCAAATTGAATTAAAAGAAGAAGAACAGAAACTGAGACTTGCATCAAACACAGTGAAGGCGATCTCCCAAGGATAAAACAATATCTCTCTCTCTCTCGCTCTCTGATCATGAGCGCCGACTCGTGGGAGACAGTGTCGAATTCACCAGAGGAGGAGGCCATGTCAGCGGCGGTGGCGTCGTCGTCGTCTTCATCGGAGGAGGAAGAGGTGGAGGACACTGACGAATTTCAGACCACCATCACGTCGTCGTCATCGTCCTCTACGAAGAAGAGGCAAAATCTCCGGTTTCATGCGGAGCTGAACCAAGTTCGTCTATTCCAGAGGGCCTTAAGACCCCTGTTTCAGACTGCCTACACTGACCAAGAGTACCCGGACGACATGTTCCTCGCCGGACACATCCGCGATGCCGGCCACTTCTACACCAGATCTCACCCCTCCAGTCGCACCAGCAGCCTCACCTCGTACTTCCTCATATTTAGCGGCGGCCATGGCCACCGCTTCATCATCTTCACCATCATTCCGATTCAATTGAATCAAATCAGAAAAACCCAACCTAAATTTGGTCTGAAGATTTGGTTTTGATTTGAGAAGAAGGCCATTATTTTGGGCATTTAGAGGGAGGGAGGGAGGGAGGGAGAGAGAGAGAGAGAGAGAGAGAGAGAGAGAGAGAGAGAGAGAGAGAGAGAGAGAGAGAGAGAGAGAGAGTGTATGAGTGTGGGAGCTGGGAGAGAGGCATGGGCAATTTTGACATTTTGCCTAATAGGTGGGCCCACATAATTTGACATGGCATACCTCGTCAGCGAGTTAACTGCTTCAATTGACGGATTATTAACGGAATGACCTATTAGATGAGATTTGATAATACATAGGTGTTTTTGATGAAATTGAAAGTCGAGAGACTGAATCGATGTTTGACTCAAATCACATGGTACTAAACAGTAATTAGCCCATTTTCTAACCTGCAAAACCCCTCAGGATCTCATAGGATATGAAAACGCATTCAATGTGTTTAGAACAGTGCATCTGTTGCTCCTTTTATATTTCAATTGACTGAAACAGATTCTTCTTGTTCAAAATCAAAAACAACTGAAGAATCATGGTTTTCGACTGAAGCAGAACTATTACCGATTATATGGAATGCATTGCTTCAATTCAACAAGAAGGGCACAGTCGCAGCTGGACATTTCCCCAAACTCTAATTGAACACAGTAACAGCAGTACAGCACAACTTAAACCAAGCTCGATTCTGAAGGTGAAAAGGAAAAACAATTACAAGTAATTGAGCAAACATTACAAGTATCCGAAAGATCAGTTCATACATGAATATGCTAGCCTAAAGTACTCCATGCATAACTCAAGAGTTAAGAAATTCATAGCAATAGTCATTTTATCTGTGCAAACATCATATAGGAGAAAGTTGAGCAATGAGAGCAGAAGTCCTCTCAACCATCACTCCCCTGCAATCATTCCAATTTCCTCTACGTCGCAAACCCAGATATAACAGCCCAAACAAATTATTCCTTTCATGATAATCCATTTAAATCTAATGGGAAGTTTTCATACAATCTTCATCTGGGTTTGCTTATGATGTGACCTTACACCATTTCCTATTTTCTTTGCTGCAGGTAGTAAAAAATTGAATTATTAAGGGTAGATACCTTATGAATAATGATAATTAATTCCAAAGTCCAAAGTCCAAAACAGTGAGGCAATAGAATGGTGCTTGATGTATAATTTGCTTTTTTTTTTTTTTTACTTTGTCAAGGGGAATTCAAAAGCTTACTAGATCTAAGATAAATCTCTTCGGCGCATGTGAAATGCTTCAACTGTGCATTGCAGCACAGTGTTTAGGCACTTGACAGCTTCAGAGTTTGAACCTAAGTTGGGAAGTACTCTCAATTAAGCAAAAACCACTAAGCCACTTGCAGTAGTTGTATAATTTGCTCCTTTATAAGTCTGCAAAAGAGGGACTCATAACTACCTGTTCATCAACTGAAATGTCTACTTAAAAAATTAAAAATAAATCTAATAAGATAGCTTTTTCTGTTCTTGTTTTAATAATTAAGCAAGACCACGTTGCAATGCAGCTCACGTGTATGGATAAAATAAAAAAATTAATATAATAACAAATCTCATATGTATGGATGTTATAAACTACAGTTACTACACTATGATTATTCAAATTGAGAGTCATAAACCCAGTCGGTATCAAACTTAATCAAGAGTGACATATAGAGATGCTTAAAAGAGGTATTTCTTTAATGGAAAACTAGAGATGCTTAAGGACAACTTGGGTAATTAATTAATCATAAACCCAGTTGGTAATGGTACCTGACTTGGGAACAACGACAAACTTCAACAGTGTCATATTACAGATGAGACAAAAGGCAACGACTTTGTACCAAGTTCCTTGGATTATAAATGATCACAACTTCACTACTCCACCCCACAAAGGCACAAACCACCACAACACACTTTGCCAAAAAAAAAAAAACCAACCACAACACCAAACATGGAAGGCACTGCTTGGGTTTCATATGCCGCGGCGTGGCTGGGAGCTCTAGCCCTCCTCCTCCTCCGCCTCCGCCTCCGCAGCCGCAAGCTCAATTTACCAGCTGGACCAAAGCCCTGGCCCATCATTGGGAACCTCAACCTCATGGGCAATCTTCCCCATCGTTCACTCCACGAACTTTCCCAAAAGTACGGCCCCATCATGCAGCTCCGGTTCGGGTCCTTCCCCGTCGTCGTGGGCTCAAAACCCATGATGTCGCAGTTGCCGACCGGCCCAAACTCGCTGCGGGCAAATATACCACTTACAACTACTCCAACATCACTTGGTCTGCTTACGGACCGTATTGACGACAAGCACGTAAAATGTGCATAATGGAGCTTTTCAGTGCTAAGCTCCTGGAGTCCTATGAATACATTAGAAAAGAAGAAATGAATGCATTGCTTAGAGGCCTATACAAGTCCTCCAACACCAACATCCTATTGAAAGACCATCTTTCGAACTTGAGTCTAAATGTTATAAGCCGAATGGTGCTTGGAAAGAAGTACACAGACGAGTCCGAAAACGCGATTGTGACTCCTGATGAGTTCAAGAAAATGCTTGATGAGCTGTTCTTGCTGACCGGCGTGTTGAACATTGGTGACTCAATACCTTGGCTTAATTTGTTGGATTTGCAAGGGTACATAAAGAGAATGAAGGCTTTGAGCAAGAAGTTCGATAGGTTTCTGGAGCATGTGTTGGATGAACATATTTCAAATAGCAAGGCACCTGACTTTGTTGCAAAAGATATGGTCGATGTGCTGTTGCAACTTGCTGCTGATCCTAACCTTGAAGTCAAGCTTGAAAGGCATGGGGTCAAGGCATTTAGCCAGGTATGATTAGTCCCTTTGTGCAATAATACTATTCAACAAATTAACTTTTACCGAGATATAATCGCTGAAATAATATGAGACATGTTGTTAGAAATGTTGGTTTGATTCAATCCCTGATAACTGAACTCCAGGCTTTTGAGGTTTAGTGGTTGTCTAACATGGTATCCGAGTCTTATTAGTAGAAGGTCTAAACTTGAAACCTCCGATCCTCACTTCCACTTCTATCTGGGTAGAGTTGAACCAGATCAGCACTGTCATGAGTTAAATTTTGGGATTTTTTTTACCATTTCTGACGTCATTGATGCTTTTAGGACCTACTTGCTGGTGGAACAGAGAGCTCAGCCATGACAGTAGAATGGGGAATGTTGGAGGTCCTAAGGAAGCCAGAGATTTTCAACAAGGCGACAGAGGAGCTAGACAGGGTGATTGGAAGAGAGAGATGGGTTGAAGAGAAGGACATTGTCAACTTACCGTACATTGATGCCATTGCTAAAGAAACAATGAGGCTGCACCCTGTGGCACCCTTGTTGGTACCGAGACTAGCCCGTGAAGATTGCCAAGTTGCTGGGTATGACATTACTAAGGGCACCAGAGTCATAGCAAGCATATGGGCCATAGGGAGAGACCCTAAATATTGGGACAATCCCCTTGAGTTTTTCCCTGAGAGGTTTCTTGGAAAAGGTATCGATGTCAAAGGCCAAGACTTCGAGCTATTGCCTTTTGGGTCAGGCAGGAGGATGTGCCCTGGCTACAGTCTTGGCCACAAGCTGATTCAGTCAAGTATTGCAAATCTCTTGCATGGATTTAACTGGAGATTTCCTGATAATATGAATAAAGAGGATTTGAGTATGGAGGAAATTTTCGGGCTTTCAACACCAAGGAAGTTTCCCCTCATTGCAGTCACCGAGCCTCGTCTTCCAGCTCATCTTTACTTAATGTGATCAAGCCTTGGCTTGAGGCATTGAGCTACTCCCCTTCAAAAAAATCAGTACTAGGATTCCATCTTCTACAACAAGTTTGCTTGTCTTGTGCATTAAGTGTCAACATTAGTTTGCTATATGGCTTCATAACTATGCCACCAAGAGTGTTATGTGTGTGATCAAATCCAAAAGCTATCATTGGAATTTCTTTCTGTGAATTGTGTAACTGGACTATCTAGTCAAAAGAGTTTGAGTGAAACCTAAATAAAACTATTATTGATAGAAGTATATCTACGATTCCAAAGCTATGAACACTGATTGATTCACTATCTATATTGAACAACAGAAATTTATGATAATCCTCAATCACAAAAGACATTAACTACAACTTCAGAGTGTTACCTTAATTTTGCTTCATGCCTTGATTTAAATCATTGGCCATCATAAACCACCCTGCAAAAGCATTCAAATTTTCTTTCCAAGGTTATGATGGAACAAATTGCTTTGGTCCTTAAAATGGTTCATGTAGAAATTCACAGATTATCATGACCAAACTGCAGAATGATCATGATCTTTAACTCACACAGACCTAATATCAACTAAATCAATAAAAAAGTCACAGCTCAGTAATTTTACCAGAGGGCATTATTGGAAGATCGGACAGAAAACGAAATCCACCAGAGAATAAATTTCATCCCATTAGAAGAAAACAGATGCAGCTTAGTAATACAAATTGTTATTTCTACTCTTCTGGTTCTTCAAAGCCACCCCATCATACATTCATAAGCGTACGTGCTCATCATTTGACAAACCCTACATGTTGGAGTTGCAGACACGTACAGTAAGTGGGCCTAGCTGGAAGCTGTTTTTGGATTCGACGGACCACTTACTACAGGTCTACAGCCCAGGCCCAACTATCATACCTTCATCGCCAGCCCTAAACCACGGTCATGAAATTAATAACCGGTGAGTTTTATTTACCTATAATTTTTTTTTTTTCCGATGGAAATATCATTGAATAATAACGAACTTATAACAAATGGGGTGTTGAGAGTGATTAAATTAAGGATTATACTTCGCTGACCAGGTATGGTCAGCTTTGGCTGACCATATCCACTAACTGGATGACATGTGTCCTTCTAAGCCAATTAAGCCTTCCTCACGCGCTCGATCTCGTCGCGATGTTGAGCCGCGAGACGTCAAACCCGTTTGTGGCGCTGTGTTTCAAAATCCGTTCTCCCGGGTGACGGCATCGACCTCAATGGAGGTGGAGGAACCGTAGTCCTGCTGCGAAGCAGGGAATAGTACTCTGAAGGAGGATTTGCCGTTGCCGGAGACGTGCCGTTTCTGGAGACAAGTATGGAGGGATCTCGATCCGTGGCATAGGCTTTGATTGAGAGGGTGGGGAAGGCGGTGGTGGTGACTGGAAACCGACGATGGGGAGTGGAAAAGGGGTTGAGGAGGAGGAATGAGGTTGAGGATGGTCAAGTTGGTCGCCGATAGAGACTGGAGAAGAGGGAGATGGAGTACAGGAAGAGGAAGGAGGAGAACAGAAAGAGAGGCAAAAAAAAAGAGACATGTGTTGGATCGGGAGTGTGACATGCAGGGGTTAGTTAGGAAGGGCTGATCAGGGCTGGTCAGCCAAGTATTGTCCTTAAATTAAAGGTGCTGCTATTGTCACCCTATTAACTAATTTGTTCACTCCACATTCTCTTCTTACCTTACACATTTTTTAATTTCATGTTTACTTTGTTCATCCATTTGTAGTACCCAAAATATGATTTTTCAATATAGTGTTTAACTCGAATTTTTTTTCTATTTGGCTTCCTCCACGTCTCTCTTAGTTGTTTTTGGCTTCCTCATCTCTCTCAATCAATCTCATGAAGTCTTAGTCAATCAGTCTCACCGGCTTCAACAGTGAGACTGATTGACTAAGAAAGGTTAAGAAAGATGTTTAAGTACATACTCTATAGGGGTAATAAGAAAAATTGCTTATATTTTTTAATAAGATATTGTCGTTTATTGTTTCATATTAGGATATTTTTGTATTTTAATAAATTATAAACTTGTCGAATGAACAAAATAAT
>LYNE01000189.1:103401-121281 GCA_001662545.1 Rosa x damascena | reverse complement strand
CAAAAGTATAATGTATATATTGTTTTCTATTTCTCTGTTTTTTTTTATTTTTCTGAGAGGACTATCTGATCAAAGTCGTGTTATTGCATGCATTCTTTGCCTAATTGCCTCCATTGCTCATCTGGGAGAGTATAAACCAGTTCCGAGAACTTTGTAGAGAGCAGTATCCGAAAAGACAGTACTAGACTTCAGTGGCTTAATCCGATGCCTATGCCTCTGACCTTTTCGTCTCCGGTGGCTGCCCTTCAATTTCTCCAACCCTCCCTCTTTTACTTCACCTTTGTTGTCATTTTTCACCTTATCATGACACCCAATTTGACCTTCTTTTCCTGATTCAGTTGGAACAACATACACAAAGGGTCCGATTGGTATGTCATTCAAGTTCATTAGAGGCTCTAAGGTCTTGACCACAGTGCTCATTGTTGGTCTAGACTTGGGGTTATGACTCAGGCACTGATGAGCCAATGCAGCCGCCTTTTTAGCCCCTTCGGTAGAGTACTGACCCTCGAGTCTTTGGTCCATCACACGGTCAAGTTTGTGCGAGTCCTTCAAAAACGGCTTGGCCCACTCCACTAGGTTCTGTTCTCTAAAAGTACGGCTCTCATCCATGGATCTTCTACCTGCTAGAAGCTCTAAAAGAACTACACCGAAGCTATAGACGTCGCTCATTGTTGTTAAATGACCTGAAAACAAGCACATGAATAGTGAGTGAATATTCATTTTGGATATTTTCAACAGTACTAAATGCTGACATGACGTAACAGTTGATGTTTACCTGTCTTGATGTATTCTGGAGCTGCATAGCCATGAGTACCCATGACATGCGTTGTGACATGTATTTCACCGCCTTCCGGGCCATCTATAGCTAGACCGAAATCAGAGAGCTTAGCTGTGTAATCACAGTCTAGTAGGATATTTGAAGCCTTGAAATCTCTATATATGACTGGCTTTTCTTCCTCATGGAGGAAACTGAGGCCTTTAGCAGCTCCAATTGCTATTTTGACTCTTGTCAACCAAGGCAAGGTTCCAGAATAACCTGCATTAATGAACAAACGAACAAATTGTTAGATTTTCTGATCCTGCAAACAAGATATGAAATCCCATATCAATAACTTAATAACTTTTGTGATTGCTTCAGAAGCAATAAGAATGATACTTACATTTGAATAGTTTGTTGTCTAAGTTGCCTCTCTCCATGTATTCATAGACGAGAAGCCTATGTTCATCTTCACAGCAGTACCCAATCAAGTTCACAAGATTAGGGTGCTTCAATTGCCCAAGAAAAATCACTTCAGCCTACAATACAAAATTGTTTGAAAATTTAGTTTGCATTTTTTAATAGCTTAAGAAGCAATCATATAAGTGTTCGAAATGGTTTTTCATGAAAAACCTTACCAGCCACTCTCTATGACCTTGCGTGCCATCCAAATCCAAAACCTTAACAGCAACAGGTTGAGCTTCCAAGCCAGGCCTAAGCTTGTCATCAACAAACCCTTTGTACACTTTCCCGAACCCGCCTTCTCCAAGATAATTGCTCTTAGAAAAGCTTTGAGTGATCTTTTCGAGCTCATTGTGGGCAAAGATATGAAGATTTGATCCGATAAGCGAATTTGATATGTCACTGAGGACAGTGCAGATTGATGAATTGCTCACATCCGAAAGTGACAATCTACGCGAAATAGTGTTCTCTTTGGATGATAACTGGGATTTATGTTCTGATGTCTGGCTTTTGGCCTTGAAACAAGTAGGTGTGAAGAAGTTGGTGGCTAGTTTTTTGAACCTCATATTGTTTGCTGAGGCAGTGCTGTTCCCAAACGCATGGTTTGGTTTAGAGAAAGACTTGGGGGTTAATATAGGTTGGTTCAGATGACTACAGAAAAGAAGTCAACAATACAATGATAACTAGTTTCTTAATATTCCATTTTGGCTGATATTCATGTCTTTATACAGTTATCGAAATCTGCTGGCTTCAGAGGAGAGGACCATGTTTAAGAATCTCTTAAAGTAACGTGCAGACATCGGTCCCTCCAAGACTTCGAAGACTTAGTACTGCAGAGAACTCTTTTGGTTTGTTCATATTATGATGACCAAGTCTTCTAGAGCTTTATGCATATGTTTTGATTACGTGGAATGGAATGAATTTCTCAGTAGGTTCAAGTGTTGGTCCAAAAACTAGT
Organism: Rosa x damascena; assembly: GCA_001662545.1. NCBI lineage: Eukaryota > Viridiplantae > Streptophyta > Magnoliopsida > Rosales > Rosaceae > Rosa > Rosa x damascena. The sequence goes on along the minus strand of LYNE01000189.1, from coordinate 119,104 downwards.
AAATTTTCTTGGGTTAGCCCCGTTCAAATTGGAAATATGTGTGCCCTCATTTCCCTTCCATGTTTTGCACTGAATCTATGCGAAAATTTTGGAGTAGCGATGTTAATAATAGCCTCTTGATTTAGGTTAATTATTCTCAAATTGGAGAATCTAAAATTCCACATCAATGGGTCATAGTTATTAAGATTATACATAGTCTCGCCACCAATTAGTAATTGACTTAGATTAGGAATAGCAATGAGGCGGGTTGGGGATGGGGATCACAATATCTGGGGTCATTCTCCACCCTCATTCCCGCCCCACCCCCAATAAAAATATATTCTCTATCCCCACTTCAAACCTGCCCCAAATCCCCAATAAAAATTTAATAAATAAAATAATTTTTTTCTCATATTGTCTATTTTACAATCAAAATCTACAACAAATATAATTAAAACATAATTAATTAATAAATTATAATTTAGTGAGACAGTGAATGCAAAAGTCAAAACACCATTAAAGCAAAAGTGTAGTCATTAAAGTAAAGTAGTAAATGTATATATTTGTGATTTATATTATAAAAAATAAATTAATATATATATAGATAAAAATTAAATATATATGTATATATTATTGGAGCAAGTTTGGGGATGGGAATCACAATATCATCCTGCCCCATCCCCAATCTTAGATAACGGGGATTAGGGATCTCATCCCCATTCCCCATTTGTCTCCAAATTCTCCTTCCATTAGGGGCTGGTATCCAACAGAGCTCCGCCCCGCTGGAAATTTTTGTCATCCCTAAGTTAAATGCTCTGATTCAAATATGAGTGACATCAACTAAAAGAAAATTTAATTTTAATAATATGACAATATTTCATTGATTTACACCTCGTTCTAAAATCTGGCACTTAATAAATCATTGTTTGTTCTGTCTCTTAGATCGCTTAGAGACTAAAAATTGAGAAAGGTTCGGGTAGCTCTAGTATTATTGCAATCGCAATCATCTTGTAGATGATAAAGACCATATTTTGGTTACAACAAACACGATGTGCAAATGTAAATTCAATGGGTAAACGGAGGGAAAGAAAGAACGATTCATATCCATCAACTTTGCTCAAAGTTGAGTCGGACTGCCTATGAAATTGAGACAGAGTCACAAAGTTACTTCAAGGGTTGCAACCAAGAAGGTCAAGTCATTGATCACCTTCACTTTCCAAGTAGCTGCTTTTTTGGTCCATGAGACGAGTTGATGCAGACGAATGTGGAATACTTTACTGCGATGGCCAAGAAACACGCTGCTGAAAATTATAGCTATCGTTCTAAGAATTCCGTTCTTCTTAAGGGCATTCTTCGGAAAGCACTAATATGTACTTCTATAACCTGAAGACTAACTGCAATGCTAAACGCAGTTAAAGCGCGAAAAAGTGCTTCTAAATCCAATGTTTCTAAAAAACTATCAAGACCGAATTTGTTTCCGACGTCTACTGACGGTTTTTCTACCGCATTCTTCCTTGTCAATGATTTAAGTAGGGTTGCACGCGGATTGGATTGGATCAATTTTGACTCCAAACCGTCTCTATGCCAAAGTAAGCGGTTTAGACATTTTAGACAACCGGTCATCGAAGAAAATAAACTTAATCCGATCCGATCCAATCAATTTAAAGATGGTTTGGTTCGGTCGATAAGGCGGTTTTACCGTTTTAACCTATATAGCATTGACGTTTTGTTTATGAAAAATTCATAGTAAAAATACTAAAGCTCAATCTCAATAATAAAAATTTAATAATCAAAATCCAAAACTAATATTCAAAGAACAAAATCCAAAATAGTTTCAAAATGATTCACTTGTTTGGGTTTTAAGCCTTTTGGGTCTACGATTCAATATGGTAGTATATCATTTTGAGAATCAAATTATAATTGGAGATTTATAACTTACTTATAAAAGACTACCAACAAATAAATATATATATATATATATATTATGTATATAAATTTAAATTTTTTTCCTATTATATTTAATACATACCGGTCGGTTCGGGTTTCTCAGTTTAAGTAAAAGAAAAACCAAACCAAGCCAATTCATAAACGGTTTGGTTCAGTATTGAACCAGTTTTCATATTTTAACGCTAAAAAACCTTAACCAAACCATATTTACCGGTCGGTTTCGACTGGTTAGGACGGTTTGTACCGTGTTTTGCACACCCCTAGATTTAAGCCAGGAATTACATTCCTTTTTTTTTCTATTTTTTTGGAGAATAAGATGTCAAGTCTTTTATAGAACCAAATATAGAACCAAAGATGACCTACCCGCAAGGGCCACGTCAGTATTAAGCCATGCTAAGCTACCCTCAAGCAACTTGAATGTTATCACCATAGTAATAAGCACCGAGAACCAAGACAATGAAAGGGCAGAGGAAAAAGACCGCCCTAATTTATTCAACGAAACTGGGACCACCCTACGTAGATGAGGCATCCCCGGATTCAACGAAACCGGGACCACCCTACGCAGGAATTCCATTCTTAACAAGTGAAATTGGGAAAATAGCCACACAAAAAACTCCACAATATCTTTAAAATGATTACACTGTAGACGGCTATAAGATTGATTTGCTTGTCTAATGGGGCACATCACATCCATATTGAAAAAAAAAATCCTCCTCCACATGACATGAAAAGGATAGATCACATACAAGGAATAATCCTTCCATTGATATTGATACTTGGACTAAACCTTGTTACAACTCAGAGAATGCCAAGAAATTATAATGCCTCCAATAAGGGTTTCATAGAAACCTTGTTACCATCTACCACAGAGACCAAATAAAGAATGCAACAAAAGAAACATTAGGATGCCGGCTGCTGATGGCATGATAGTTTACAGAAACAATAAAAGTGCAAGGAAATTCAGTATTGAATGAATTGATCGTAAATTATAAGTCACAAACAATCTAGATCCTCTACTTTTACATGTTTGCAGATTTTAATCCCAGATGTGTATTAGAAATCCCAAGTTTGAGCAGAATGAACAGTGGACTTCCTAATACTTTGTCTCCGGGATTCTTTACATTTTGGATTTGTAATACATGACCAAACAAGCAAAAACAGGCATAGGAGAGCTAAAGCAAAACCCAGCACAGTAAGTGCCTCAGGTTTCCAACAAAACACATGTTTAATGGGTTAGAGGGACTCCCCATTTCGACCCCCAAAAGAACAGCACACAATAGATAATATAATGGACTATGCAGTATCATAAGAGTACACCATGGGGCCATATACTCAAAAACAATGCAAATAAGATATAAAGGACATAAAATTTAAAATAAAAGGGTTAGAGGGAGGTCCTCCTTAATCCTTTTTTTTTGTCCCTTTCTTAATTATTGCCTTTGAGGAAAGATACAAACAATGAAACAATGTTACAAAAATTAAAGAATTATGCAAAACAAGTTCAATTACTAGAGCTTCAAATAGTGAAGCAGAAGTAAAGAAACAGAAATCTTGGATGAATCAGAGATTGGAAAATTGTAAATATCTATGAAAAAAGTACAAAAAGCTGATGTTTACATCAGGTAGGAATAATAATCACTCAAAAAGCAAGAACCTTGATCTCAGACTAGCCGCTCCAAATGATGGATGTAAGTGATGTGACGGAATTTATAACTAGCAGAATTTCCTCCTTAAATTTACAACTGTGCAGAAAAGATAGGGAAAATAACTAAATGAGCAACTTCACATATTATTCAGACTACTAAGTTTACAAAAATTATATCTATACCTTGTCCACAAACATAGCCGCACAAAAGTTATATACAGAAAGAACCTGTAACATCAACATCACTAGATTAAGTACAGATATTATTAGCATTCCAATAGATGCAACAAATCAGCTCAGATACACAGCAGCCACAATTACCTTCATTGAACAAAAATGCATTGCCAGAACTCCACAAAAGAAAAACAGGGAACATTCTGACATGAGATAACATCGTTTGTCTACTGTCGTAATGCTATCTTACAGGAAGGTTCCCGTTCTGCTGAAGCCTTAAGTTTTCAATAAGTGACTGGTAAAATGATTTCAATGCCTTGATATCACTTCCCTGCATAAAATATGGGCAAGAAAAGGAGCATTAATAATTAGTCATTAAAATTCAGGTTTGAATTATTTTTCCAAGCACTACTCTTTCAGAACATCCTGTAAACCAATTCTAAGTCAACTGAATTAAGCAAGCCACTGACAAACATTCCAGTTAGGGTCATTACAAGAACATAAAATACATGCATCCAAATATAATAAAATAAAAATAGATGAATGATTATGTTAACCACCAATGACGACATCTTACCATAGTATACGAATTTAAAATTCCGACGCAAAACAACATAATAGGTAACCAAGAAAATAACCGAATTCATAATTTAGCACCAATCCCAGCTTAATATATTGGCTGAAACAGCTCTACAGAAACAAACGAATAAACGAGTGGCATAATGCATAAACAATACGAAAAGTAAAAGTTTTTATTATTTGTCCACCAAAACTCATGGTTCAATATTATATAGAGCCACTGTTGTAATATACCTGCAACTGCTGGCAATATTTCTCAGCCAGATCTTGGGGGCAATGTGCTGCTGGAAAGCCTTTCGATACAAAATGAACTAGAAAATCATTGCCAAACTTTTCATACATGACCTTCTGAGCCAGTACAATTTCTCCAAACAAAACAAGCTGCCACAGATAAAATTGACAGTTTTGAAGGTTAGTATGAAGCAATAAAATAGGTCCAACATCTAAACAAAGATCGTAAGGTTTAACAGCCGACACAACTTTTCCAAACAAAACAAATTGCCAGCTGCAACATTGGCAAAAATTTTACATTTTCAGGTAAGTATCAAAAACAAAATAGATTTAAAACGATAACAAAAATCAACAGAAAATCCAAAATACATAAATTCTCCGCAAGTATCACCATCCACACTCGAATCCATTGTAGTTATCGAACAATGTTTCATAAACATTGTAGATCAGAAATAACCAGTCAACTAGAATCAGCAGTTATTTATGTGTAAAACGTCACATCAACAACCAAATGCATTGCTTATGTGCACATGTTTTATCAGTTATCACTATCAACCTATTAATAGTCCAAGGACTATATGAGGTAATTAGTTTTATTGGAAGAATTTTATAGGAAGTAACTACATACGAAAGCGCATAATCCTGATCCACCAAATACAGATTTGAAGAAGCAGGCCTGTTTGCATTCAACTGAAACTGAATGTACAAGTTCACCACAAAGGCACAAACATAATGCCAACTTGTTTTGCAGACCTTCGTCCTTATAGGAAAGGCACTAAACACCCATTCAACTGCGGATTACCTCTAGGGTCTAGCTAAATCCTGTCATCTATTACTACACCTTTAATCTCATCCTCAACTTCTCAAGATTAACTATTTGCAAAAACATGTCCACAGAGGATACGCCATGGATTCCAATTCTCATTGTTAGGAGTGACACTGCATTTCCTCAGCAGACAGCTCCTTAGATCACTCATGAGTAAACTTTTAAGTGCTAACCCTCAACATTTATGGTCCCAATTTCTCATTCAAAAAATGGTTCACATAGCATGGAAAAAAAATAACAACACTAAGCAATTCGTTCACTCTTTCCATAAGTTATAATTCAATAGCCAAATTTTGGAACTTCTTATTTTTCAGATGAAACATTTCTGTCCTCAAATCTGCTTTGAAGTCAGAAACTTAGTCTGCTGTTCCTTGTGTGTTTAATATTTCCAAACCAAGGATTGAAGTTGGTCCATCCTCGGTCACCCTTCAATTCTTTAACCGGAATGTCTTACTGGTGTTAGACCAAAAGTGTATATAATAACAAGTATAAAACTACAAGGGAAGTTATTAAATATAACATTACATACAGTAGTAATTGATCTTACAGTATTTGCGTCACGAAACTCGAAGGAGTTGTCAAGCAGGCTGTACAAACAACAGTTTGTAGCAAAGGTCTCTATTATAAAACTCTGGAAACCCGGTACCTGAAAATAAGAAATTTTTAGATGAAAACATGAGAATATTTTAACAAAATCCAACAACCAAGCAGTACCAAACGCAAGAGCTTACCTTTTCTTCACCATTAGGCATGGCACACCAATCTTTAATTAATCTAATGAATATCTGTACACATGCCTAAGTAACAGATACACCATGTTAGAAAGTATCATGGTAGAAATAAACCCCAAATTTACAAAGGTAAACCAAATACACCTACCTTTCTTACAAGAATGTCCTTGTGTTTACAAGACGTGAACAAAAGCAACTGCATAATTGGCTGCAAGTAACTCCTACTTTTGGGGGATAGGAAAACAGACGATAGATCATGTGTAGTTATCACATGAAGAAATGTATATAATGTTCGCTGAACTTCTTGCAGTTCCCGATTTTCCTACAAGGAGAACAGAGTCTTGAAATATATTACTAAAAATCTCAACCCTGGATTCAAATTCAATAAATACACTGTCAAAAGCAATTAATGTTCCAAATGATGAGTTGAATATCCACAGAAGCTTTCACAGCCAATAATGAAAACACAACACACACAAGGATCATTACAAACTAAGATTGGAAAAAGTTAATGGAAAATATTACTACTATATGATTGATTGAAGTAACATTTTTTACTTCTTTTGATGTCCAGCATTTCAAATGCCTAAGTTGTCTGTTCACCGTATTGTCCTCTGTCCTCTGTTCTCTATCCCCCGCCCCCCCCCCAAAAAAAAAAAATTTAAAAAAAACCTTCAATACTAGATGAAAGATACTGTTCTGAGTACCATTCGATGGAATGATAAATTTCTTCTTTAATAGCAGGATTCGGAACTGATTGATTCATAACAGAAGCAAAACTTGCATGGCAAGAAAAGGGAAATATAGAAGGACCAATCACTCAAGTATTAAACCTTTGATCAAATGATTTGATTACTAACTAATAATACCTCATATATGACTAATAAGAACATGCAAATGCACTGACATCATAATCCCTCTTATAATAGATAATATGCTTGATATATAAGGAACAGATCATTCATCAAGCAGTTATTATGAAGTACAAACAGCTAAACCTATCATTGTAGTGTGTCAGCATCTCATACCTCAGTATTGGATCCAGGTCCTGAAGGGAATGCATCTATTGTAATAATGTTCAATATCCTACCAGCAATAGCAGGAAATACTTCATCCAATATGTCACTAAATAATGTGTTGAACTTGCATATCAGTTGATTAAGCAATACAAGCAGACCAACCAATTCCTTCGGCTGCATCACAATATAATCTAGAATTAGATGTTGATGTCAACAAAACCAAAAGACTAAAAATATAAGTTATGTGAGACTGTTAGTTTTTTTTTTAAGAGGCTTTGTACTGTAAATGCATTCCTGCAATTAAGTTGTCCTCTTCTATTTTTTCACCAATAATTTGTTCTCAAGTGCATATGAAAACAAAAGTGCAAAATCAAATTACAAAATTATAGAATTTAATGAGAACTGTTTTTACCTGGCTATCCACAAGCAATTGCTCCAGTGCCTTTGGGAGGTAAGGGAAAACGGATGCTCCTAAAGTCTCCACCATTCGGTGTATAAATGACGTTACCTGGGTACAACATACAGTAGTATCAGTTAACAGGAACAGATGATAGGATATCAAAAACAAAGTGCTTTGATTATCCAAACAGGACTTCTTACTTCTTACCTTACTTCGTAAAGGCTCTATATTAGGAAACACAACAAGTACTTGCAGAAGAACATCCAATGTCTGGAAAAACAGGAGAAAGAATGCACATTGTTAACTGTTAAAACATAAAAATATTTACAGGGTTTCTCCTCAAGCAGTTCTATGATAACACCAGTTCCCACTTATAAGTCAAACTCACTGATCAGCAGTATAGTACCACATATGCACATAGCATTTTTTTTTTTTGAAAGGGCCACACAACATTATTTCCAAGATGTTAAGAAAACTTGTGATCGACTCCAATATACAAAGACAAAACTGTGAGATCAAATCCATATTCATATTAGAGACCTCATGAGTTTTGATCATAGATTGCATCAAATTAGCGCACACTAAGATTTAAGATATGATCACTAACAATCTTATAAAGCTCGATTCCACCATCATAATTAAAATAAATAAATAAATAAATAAACTAAGTAAAGAATGCATTCAAGTGAACAGGAATATGGAATACCAACCTGCTTGAACATGAGACCTATTGCAGGGCGACTAGTAGTTACAAGACGCTCACTGAAGCCCTGAATGACATACAAATACCAGTAGAATATTTCAACAATATGAAGTTCTAGCCATCCAAATATGTGCTTATTACATATATGGCACACTGGCAAAGGGGAAAGGCAGATACAATATAAAATTGTTGTGATTTAGCAAGTTTTACAAGCAAATCCATCAACGAATTGGATTTGTAAACCTTTTCAGACAACATATATTAGTATCTAATGAACAAGTAGAATCAATCAGGTAACACATTAACTAGGAGGTCAAGAGGCGTTGACGAACCTTGCTGAGAGAATTAATCGCCACAATTATCTGCTGAATATTAGCAATTTTTTGTGGTGCCTCTTCAGGAGTCAATACTTTGGCATTTATAAGCAACGCTTCGACCTAGATGGTAGGAAGTCCATGTCAGATACATATCTCACATTCTAGTTGATCATTAACTAGTCATCAAAGATTTTGGGGTGGAAGCATAACGTGCCCAAGAGATTATTAGTTTTATAACTGCAATTTCATATAACCTGTTGACAGAGAGGTGTCAGAAGTGAGGAGAGATAATCAGACTGCTTTGCTGGTGCCACATCTTCCATACCTATTAATACACCAATTGCCTACAAAGAGAAAAACATCATATTAGAACCGAATGAAGCACCTGCAGCCTCTCTGAGAAAACTTCCATGACATAAACACACTCGTGCAAGCAATTAAGAGGCCTGTTATAGATGTCAGAAAATATTACGCAAATACCTCAAAAATGTGACTACCATCTTCAGATGCAGAGAGATCTTTTGTATAATCCATACTCGTAAATCCTGCGACTCTGTCTTGCAGACTCTGAAGAATCGATTTTTAATAAATTTAGCAAAGATGTAGTGAACGTAAAATAATGAATTGTAAAGCTTAAGAAAGCTGTCCAGAGAAGATATAAACAATTGAGAGCAATCTAAATTCCTGTGGATAAGATATGAGTTCATATATAAATATGTAGTCATATAGGAAACCAGTGGTGAAGATAGCTTGTTATCATACCTGCAGAATATTCTCTATAAAAGGCACAAGCTTCAATTTTAGCAATCTCACAGCCTTCATAAACAGATAACTTGCTCTTCGACTCACATTGACATTTGGATGGTGTATACCTCTTTCATCAAGAAAGACAGCCAAAACCATGTGAATGTATTGGGTATTCTCCTGTACAAACTTCATATATCTTGTAACTGTTTCCAGATACACAAGTGCAACTAGCCTATTTGAATGGCAAGGGAACCTTGTAGATAAAAGCATTGGTACCAATTCACCTAAGAGGCCACTGCCACTTTTCATTGCCTCACCATTCATTGACTCACCAAATGCATAGAAAAGAGAAAGTGCAGCTTCCACCTCTTCAACATTCCAGTCTGACGAGGACGCAACAGAAGCAGCCAATGAGCTTCTAATGAATATCTGACAAACATCTGGAGCTACCCGACCTATATTGCGCAACAGCACAAACAAATCCTTTCTGAACTCCACCATTCTATCTTCTTCTTCCTTTCCAATCTTATCCAATGTATCAAGATTATCACGGTACATAGGATCATAGCGGATCTCTGTACGAATTACTTCCAAAATCTGACCCACATGAAGCAGCTGTGTTTCCCTCAATGGAGAAAGATTCTTCATTGTGGCAACATAACCTAAAAGAAATTGCACAATACTAAATGTAGATTCCAACTCACAATTCTGCATCACATAGAATACGGAGGGCAGAACTTCATTCAAGAGCTCCATTGAAACACCCTTTGCATCCTCGGAATTCAAGCTTTTAAAGCATTCAAGAGCCTCAACCGCATATCCAGTAAGCAATGCAGCTACTTTGGAAACCAACTCTGAGTCACTATCCTTGGCTACTAGTGCAAACACTCGATGGATTTGAAGACTCTGCAATAGTGGTAGTTTTGATTGCGGCTCCATCCTTTTGGATACCACTGCTGTCAAACACCCAGCTGCAGCACCTCGGAGTTGTTCAGACAGCCCATCAACCAACACCAAATCAAACAACAATGGGATGAACGCATCATTTACAATTAAACCAATATCAATCCAAGCAATAAACCTCCTCATTGCATCTAATACACTAGTACACAGCTCTTCATCAGAGTTCCTATACATAGACACAATATCATACCAAGCTCTAACTATTTGAGCTACACACTGCTGCCTCATTGCATCCTTAACCCGGGTTGCCACTGACAGTTCTTCAGGTGTCCGAGGGTAATCCACATTGATCAGTTCATCATCCAAAGCATTCAAAACCCGACAAAACATATCGATCACCAATGCCCCTTTACTCAATTGTGACAAGAAATCCACAAACACAGATGACCAAATTAACGGGTACTCGAAATAAATCAAAGTTACCAGGACCTGAGCAAGTTTGTTCTTTATAAATGCAGGACCTTCTAAAACCCTAACAACATTGTTATCATCAATAGCACCAAAACATGCAATTGAAAACACCGATTTTCGGATCAGATACCTCTCGTCTGGACTAATTGATGAGTACCGGACCTTAACAACCTCGTGCAGGGTCTGCAAACACCAAAACTGGACTTGATATAAATTCGAAAAACATATCTTTTCAATGCAGATGCTACAAATCGCTTGTTCATCCTTAATTTTATCACAGTATTCCGTCGCCTTCTGTTTCAGCTCGGAATGAACGGTGCCCGATTGATCAAAAACTATAAGAATAGCTTTTTCAAGATCAGCCATGGACCTAAAACCCTTAGGTCCAAAACCCCAATCAATAATCTCCCTTCAAAGTTCCAATCTTTTTTGCTTGGACACGCTTTACCAAGCAAATTGGGTTAATATTCCTCGGTTTTAGCAAAGGGTGTTGGAGGTTATCAGAATTCGATGAATAGTGAAGAAGGGTATAGAGGTGGGAACTGAAACAAGACAGAGAAAGATAACGAGGTTTTGAGAGCTTACCTTTGTTTTTGTTTATTGGAAGATCAATTGCAAGATGTTTATATGAATGAGTTTTAGATGTAGCTAGGGTTTTTGTCTGTGGCTTTATTTGTGCAAACCCTAGGGGTCGGTTTGGATTTTGGGTCTAATTTAGTTTTTTATAGTCTTCTAGTTTCCCAGAGATGTAAACAGAAGACAGAAAGAAATATGGGCGACTGCGAAGGAGAAGAGGGCTATGAATTTAGAATTGAGAGCATCCAAGTGGTGGGGTATTGAAGAGAATTATTAGGTGGTCCCGGAATACCACGTGACAGTGGTCTCGGAATACCACGTAACACTGTCATGTGATAGTTCAAGCCAATAATATTACTCAAATTTAGTGGGAACTATGCAGGGGGTGAAAAAATAAAAGAAAAATTAAATTAAAGAGACCAATAAGAAATAAACACTAATCATCAGTGGTGTTCATCTGGTCATTTGCTGACCAAAGAATTTATGCTCCTTAGATTTACATCCAAGGGTGGAAAACAAAACACCTCAACTTAATAATAATTCTCTTTGCCATTGGATGTAAATTCAAGGGTGGTTGAGTATTATTTTCTTTGTCAATAACTGACCAGGTAAACATTATGGGCCAATGACATCAATCTGGATCACCACATGTACTATGATCCGAGACCATCTAATAATTTCCCGTATTGAAAGGATGTGAATCAAAAATCAAACAAGGAGACCAAAAAAAATATTTAATAAGAATTATTGCATGATTTTATTTATTTATATATTTTTTTTCAAGTAAGGATCGATGCGACTGCCCTCAAGTATTAATTAATGAAATTATAGAATATAATGGGGGGATATGATGCAAAAAATTCATATTTATCTAGTTAAATTCCATGAGTTCAAAAAAGAATGTAACTTTTGAAGAATGAAAAGAATAGGATTAAATAATGTTTAGTCCTTGAACTTTTGACCAAAAAACACTACAGTCCCTGACCTTCTAATTTCATACGTTTAGTCCTTGTACTCCTCAATTTTAGACTAATAGGTCATTTCCGTCACTCTCCGTCCAAAACCTCTGTTAAGTTGCTGACGTGGCATTCATTTCACATCAAAATGTCTATTATACCCTCGCTTTCTCTTTTTTGTTTAATTATTCTTTCTCTTTTCTTTTTTTGTTTTGTTTTTTTTTTGTTTATCTCTTCTCCCCTAACCCAACGTCGTCGTCCACCTTTCCTTCTCTCTCCACATCTCTCTCTCCCACTCCATTTCCCATGCCATCCACTCCTTCCAGACGCTTCTTCTTCAACCTAACCCCAAACCCTACCCCTAGATCCTCTCACTCCCCCCCCTCCCCAAAGCGCCCCTGTAGGTCCGGCCAGAAACCTGAACCTGAACCAGACCACCATCCAAACCTGAATCCCTAAGAGGAGAAGCATCAACTGCTCTTGAAGCTTCAGATTCTCACCTGTATCGCGCAACTATGGTTGGGCATCCGGCAAAAAGGATTCGAGAGCCTAAAACACCACAGCCTCCGAATTGGAATCATATAAATAGGTCCTTTGAATCTTCACCCGAAAATCCATTTCTTGCTCTAAATAGTTGCTGATTCCCAAAGTTTGATTCTTTTGTGGTTGATTTGGGGATTTAGGGTTTCAACTCGGGTTATTTTGGATTGGGTCTCGATTTGAGTTTGGGGTAATGATGTTTATGTTTTGGGTATATGGCTTGCCTTTGTTTCTCTGTTTTCTGAAACTCAGTGATTTGGGTATATGGTTTGCCTCTGTTTTCTTTGTTTATGGGAGGTGCTGAAGCAGGTGGCAAATGGGGAGGGCGGTATTGGAAACGCCATAGAGGAGGTTGTAGAGGGTGGAGAAGAGGACGGCGTAGGGGGTGGAGCTGGAAGAAGGAAGAAGGAAGAAGAAGAGATAACAGATTGACAAAAAAAAAAGGCCCCAGATCAGATCATCTTCTCCCTAGATGGGTCATCTTCTCTCTCAGCCCCAATTTATGGTCTAAATCGAGCTCCAAACAACTAACATATATGTTGTATATGAATCAGTCCCTTCGATCTGGTTGTAAAGGACAACAAGAAGAGAGAGGAGAAAGAAATGGGCACGGCATTGAGGAGTTTCAGAGGAGGAAGTGAGGAAGATTGAGTAGGTGAAGGAGGAGAGAGAGGAGGAAGAAGAAAAAATAAACAGAAAAAAAATATATATATATATATATATATATTAAAAAAACAAACGGAGGTGAGGGTAGAATAGACAATTTAGTAGGGAAATAACGGATGTTTTGGATGGAAAGTGACGGAAATGACCTATGGGTCCAAAATTGATAAGTACAAGGACTAAACATGTGAAATTAGAAGGTCAGAGACTGAAGTGTTTTTTGGTCAAAAGCTCAAGGACTAAACAATATTTAGTCCAAAAGAGTATAATTCAAAATGAATAATACACTAACTTCATGATATCACCGGCGAAATGGTAGGTACATTTAAACAAGCGACATTTTTTTGGTATATTTTCTGATAAGGAAAGTAATGTAGAGGATTGCTCAGGTTTTGTTTTTTTTTTTTTTCACCTCGCAAATCATCGCCTTATATATGTAATTTTTTGCATTTGTTTTTAACCGTCAAATTTACTTATCCCTCACAATCCCTTAAAAATTATCTCTTAGGTGAGCAAACCTCATAATTTAAATAATGAAATATAATACATATGGTTGAGATTCACTTGTCCTTCATTATCTCTTAAAATTATCATTTAGATGAGCACCACTGGTTAAATAAATGAACTTTTAATTTAGCTACAACAATAGTCCAGCAAAAAGAAGCTCTACCAAGAAATTAAAGCCTCTAAAGGCAAAAGAATAGAATACTACATACTCAGTTTAATGAACCCAGTTCGCATTGGAATTTAGGGCTACTTGGTGGTGGTGGTAAAGGCTCCATGTGACATAGCTACCCGAATTACCATTATTGGTCATAACGACAACATCAATACCAGCAGCATGGGTTGATCCAGACTGTAATACCAACAACTGGGGTTTGTAGACCCCCGTAGCAATACCAGTTGCAAGAGTCGCAAATAGATCCTAGCAACAAGTTTTCTTTGTGGCGGTGTCTATCAAGTGGCCCTCATTGATTATCACAATGATATTATTGCTCTAGCGGTAACCTATCTTTCAAATAATGTTCCGGCGTGCCATCTATGAGAGGACTCGGTGGTGGCGACATGGGTTGCTAGAGTACCAGGCTGCCAATTGTTAGGGTTGAAGATGATGCTTCATGGGCTTAGGCCTTCTAGGTTAGCCTTCTCTATTTCTAAGGTATGGGGTGAGGCCTTTGGGCCTTACCCTGGGTCTGAAGGGGAGTTGGTCATCCAAATGGGTTAAAGACTTAAAGTTTTTAAGATTTTGTTTCTTACTAGCTATGCTATGTTTTTGCATTGAATTGAAGAGATTTTTGAAGTACCAAAATTGAGTGCATTGGCCGATAATATCTCATTTATATAATACCCAGTATCATTTGGTCTAGTGGCATAGTCTCCAATTCGTAAGTGGGAGGTTGTGAGTTTGACTCACCGCTCACGAAAGATTAGTTGTAGCATTTGGGTGGTTTATCTGATCGAAAAAATAATATTAATCATAATAGTGTAGGTTTACTGAATAAGTGAGTTTCATTATAACAGTGGATACTACTGGTCTTTCCTAATTGCTTGGGTAATTATGAGCAGAGGAAATCACTGTAAGTGCCGTTCTAGTTTTTGAATAAATATTATCTATCTTTACTGAAGAAAAAAAATCCACGTACTTTTTTGATTAGAGAACTATCATTGCCATAGAGAAACAAATAAAAATTTGATAAGATTTATTTTTTTTGGTAACTTGATGAGACTATTTTGAACATGTCTATTGTCATCTATCTTTATTAATTAAGTCAATTCTATATAGAAATTGTTAAATTTTTGAACCACTGAGAATGTACAAGGTTTATATAAATCAACAAAAATTGATATAATAAATAAAGGGAAAAAGAGTAAACTTGGAGGATCAGACAATGCCACGTTCTCCTAATATCAGAAACTAATTTGCAATTTTTCTTCTCTCACATTTTCTATACTGTGTAAAAGACATTCTCCTCTTTGCTAGTGAATTACCGCTCACGGTCATACACTTTAATGATTCAATCTGGTATTCAATAACTCATCTATCTATCTAAAAGTTTCACCAAAATATGAGTTGCCTATAATCATGGTTCTAAAAAACGCTAGGCGCTAGTCGGGCGGTAGTCCGGGGCTTAGCGCCCAGAGGGGACTAGGCGGTTTTTAATTTTTAATTTTTATTTTATTTTTATAACATATCAAGAGTAGTTTCTCATATTCATTACATATAAAGTGTAGTTTCTCAAGAGTTATTTAGGTGTGTTCTTGATGACTTAATCATTTATGAGAATCCTTCTCAAAA
>LYNE01000189.1:88235-99688 GCA_001662545.1 Rosa x damascena | reverse complement strand
AAAGGAAAAATTGACCACGAGTCGGTAGTGAACATAAGTTGACTTCTGACCTTTGTTAACAAGGCCGAATTACACAAGCCCAGTAAATCAGAGTCCACAAGTCCTTTCCCTCCAGACTAACCGTCCCATTTTCCGGATGGTCACCCCCTCAAGTTACGGAGCTGACTAGGCCGGAGAGCACGTGCCGGGAGAGTGACTCGTCGTACAGTGACAAACAGACGGTCACCTAACAGCCGTCAATGGCGAACACGTGTTGGACTCGCTTGCTGACCATGTGGCTTAGTGATGCGTGTGAGTGACACTTGCAGTTCCCTTACAGACCCACGAAACTGAATGGGGCAATTAAATACAGTTTTTCTATGAATCGGGAAATTGCGAGAAGAAAAAATGGAGAATTAAATATTATTATGTATGGTGGCTGCGGGGTGGTCCTTATCGTGGACTGCTGTAATGTTCTGGACTTCTGGAGCTACTCCAGAAATGTAGAGAATTATCTCTCATTTCTATTTTAGTTTTTTTTTATTTTCGCGGGGAATTTTCTGTTTGATTGTCGATTATGCCCCTCTGATTTTTGTTAACTATTCTTTTCTACTTTTCTGCCAATTGTTTTTGTTTGTTTCCCCTAAAAAGTCATCCTCCATAGAAATGAAATAAAATAAAATGGCAAATGGGGATTGTTTTCTCCAACTTCCTCCTTGGAATTTGTAATTTAATGACTGATATTATAGTTAAATTATGAATTTAATTTGTTGTGTTTTCTCGACCATTGCGTTGATAAGTTTTTCAAGTATTCTAAATATGAGTATGCTTTAATTGCTGTTCAAGCAAGCTCTCGTACATTTATTAGGAACATACGCAATTTGACATAGAATTATACATTTAATATACGTCAAATATGAATAACATGTGACGGACTGACAGACAGTATCATTGATTAATGACTGAAAATACGCGTCACACATGTTATGTCTCGTTAAACTGCATAAAGCGCGTGCCTGCATAACAACAGTCATGTCCATCTCGATAATTTTGAGTTTTAATCCGATCTTTGTCACGGTCAAGCACACACACCTACGGTTTTGCAAATTGTTATGCTCCTATTAGTCTACTACTACAGTTTCCTTAGGTTGCACTCTTCTATACCTTAGACGCGACGCAACTAGTTTAATATGGGTTTAAATATTTGGCCCTTTCTCTAATCCAATTATCTGCTCCAACACCCAGTGGGATCCACGCATGCTTTACTGTCATTTTGCCAATCAACTTTCATATACTTATGGATAGTTAATTAATCCAATTTAGTTTAAGTTTTGGACCAAAAGCTTGATTGCATCATAAAGGCACATAAGTGCGAACCTTTTGTCCATAGTGGGAAGCAATGACTATAATTGAGTTTTATATTCTGTTACCATTCTCAACAACGAATCAAATCAGTAATATAAAACTAATCAAGTAGATAGGGCACATACCATAAAAATGACACGCTAGATGAAAGAATACTTCAAGCACGATAAAAACAATTCAAAAATAATCTCGTTGATTAATTCTAATCCTATATTGGCCCACGAGTTTAATAGCTTATTTGATTCTTTGTCCATTTGGGTTTGGATAAACATATAGTCTAATCCAAATCTACAATATTATGATTTCGTTCAAGATTTTATTCCTAAACACTTTCCGGCGATGACTACAAGAAATAAATAGAAGAAAAATAAAAAACTGTATTCGACTAGGATATACATAAATTTATTAATTACTCAAAAACATTTATTTAATTTCAATCATAACCTTTTCTTTATAATTATTCTTTCTAATCAAGCATAGAAACACAGTTAGATTCATGCAATGAAAGCCTTTCTAGTGAATTCTTCTATAATTAGATTTGAATTGGATTAACCCAATATTCCAGACCACCATCCTTGTTGTATGGTCTAAATTCAAAAAGTACTGCCTCTGTTAATTCGGACACAACGCCAGGGTAAACAGGGAATTCCACATTCGATTTCCCTGGCCAAAAAGCAATTACAAATCGCAAAAAGAAAGAAAGAAAGAAAAACAGGGGGAGACAGAAGGAGGGAGAGAGAGAGAGAGAAAGAGATTCTTCTTCAATAAAAATCAAGAACGAAGAAGAAGAAGAAGTTTCTTCAATTCTCCTTCTCGTTTTCTCTCCCTCTCTCTCTTTCGCTCTCGCTAATCGTTTTCCAGGCGTCTTTGACCGACTCTCCTCGAAAAATTAGGTGAAGTGTGTATTGTATAAAATTCCAACAAACTGTAGCTCAGTTTCTTTCCCATTACACTTTTCTCTCATCTGTTGCTTATAGATTCATTTTGATTTGGGGACCCAATAAGCTTGATTGTAATTGGGTAACCGGGCGCCTCAGAAATTGACCAACTGGGTTTCGGGGAAATCCAAGTTGGGTTTGTCTGAAATTCAGAAATTGCTTAATTTTTTTTCTTTTTCGGGAAAGCAAGTGACTTTCTGCGAGGAAAATTACTGGGTCTGAGACGGAAATTCAATTTCAGTGAAAGCTTTTTTTTTTTTTTCTTCTCGATCTGGGTTTTGTGATTGAAGAGCCATGACGGTCCCGATTGCTCTGTACGCAACGCCGCCGAGCAGTGTGTGCTCGCACGCCACGTTTGATTTCGAATTGAGCTCCAGATCTTCGTCGTCCACGGCTTCGACGCCGTCCACGTCACAGAAGCCGGCGATGGGGGGCTTGTCGTGCTTGTTCTCGTCTCCGACGGTGAAGCATGCTTCGTCTTCTTCCAGCTTTTCGGGCGGAGGAGGTGAGGAATTGGGGTCGATGTGGCCTGATAGGGGTGAAGAGTTGAAGGAGCTCAGTAGCTCGTTTCGGTATTCGCAGAGCAAGTTCAGTGGGGCTTCAATGAATAGAGATCAGAGCCCGATTTCGGTGTTTCAGGGTCCGGTTTCGAGTAGCAGCAGTGGGGTTTCGAGCTCTGCGAGAAGCCCTCCGATGAGAATTGCTCGGGAAAGGAGTAGCAATGGAGATGTGAACTTGCGGTGCGGTGGTAATGGGTTGTTTAATGGCTTTGTGAGGGGTGCTTTGGGGTCATCTTGTGTGGATTATGACTCGCCGAGCTTCGAGGTGCGAAATGAGGCTCTGGAGATGAGATCATCAGCTGTGCTGGATGAATTGACTTTCAACATGGAGGATGGGTTTGTGGAGGGCAATTTCGAGCCTTATGCAAGTGAGCTGCTTGTAGGTGCGCAGTTGCAGCACAAGATTTTCTATGAAGAGTTTGTTATCAAGGCTTTCTATGAGGCTGAGAAAGCACACAGAGGGCAGGTAGTTTTGGATTTGATTGCTCTTGAGTGGTTTTGTTTTCAGTTTGCGATTTTGGTCAATTGGGCTGAGAAGTTTTGTGTTGTGTTGCATCTTATTGTTTTATTGTAGATGCGAGCAAGTGGTGATCCGTATTTGCAGCATTGTGTAGAAACGGCGGTGCTGCTCGCATTGATCGGGGCTAATTCCACAGTTGTTGCTGCAGGGCTTTTGCATGACACGCTTGATGATTCTGTTACGAGTTATGACTATATATTTGGAAAATTTGGAGCAGGAGTTGCTGACTTAGTTGAAGGGGTAAGAGAATGAGAATTTTTTCATTACTCTATTGTGCGACTCAGTAGGAGTAATTAGATGAGTTTCTGTTTGTGTACGAGTAGTATTTCGCAATCATTGGCATAGGACTTTTACATATGGTGTTGTACATGTAGTTGAACTGAAATCCACTTATATAACTATCACTAATATGTTTCTCACAGCAAGCGTGTGTAGAGATAGTATTGTTGTAGCTATAATGATTTACCTAATGACGTTCTTCCATAAGATACACAAGGGCTTTACTTTTGCCAACTTTTGTTTATTTAGTTTTCTTCTGTCTTTATTTGTGTTGAATGTGGGGAAGATACTGCTTCATATTCTATTGTATGAAGCACAAAAAAGTGAAACTAGAGTGAAGAGGGATATTATCATTGTCTGGGTTAATTTGTTTTTTTTGTTTTGTTTGAGTAATGAACTGATCCTTTGGAATGTTGTTGTTTACTTAGGTGTCAAAGCTGAGTCATTTGAGCAAGCTTGCCCGTGATAATAATACTGCGTGCAAGACAGTTGAGGCAGACCGTTTGCATACCATGTTTCTTGCCATGGCAGATGCTCGAGCTGTTCTCATTAAATTGGCTGATCGATTGCATAATATGATGACACTGGATGCATTGCCCTTAACTAAACAGCAAAGGTTTGCAAAAGAGACTTTGGAGATCTTTGTGCCATTGGCCCACCGACTAGGAATCTCAAGCTGGAAGGTGCAGCTAGAAAATTTATGTTTTAAGCATCTCAATCCAGACCAACACAATGACCTATCGTCTAAGCTTGAAGATTCATTTGATGATGCAATGATTACTTCTGCCACAGCGAGATTAGACCAAGCTCTTAGAGAAAAAGCCATTTCCTACCATGTACTCTGTGGACGGCATAAGAGCTTGTATAGTATCTACTGCAAAATGTTAAAGTATGTTCTCCCTCTCTGCTCTTGGCCCCTTTACTAGTGAAATTATGCTTGCAGCATGAAATTAATACAAGGTTGCATGTTTTGGTAGCCATAAGTTCTGGCATATTGGAAGTTCTACAAGGTTGCATGTTTTGGTTCTGGCATATCATTCCCCTTGCGTAATTGAAAATTTTAGTTGACTTATTGGGTGGGTTATTTTGTGCAGAAAAAAACTGAACATGAGTGAAATTCATGATATCCATGGGCTACGTTTGATTGTTGAGAAAGAGGAAGATTGCTATCAAGCACTGGAAGTTGTTCGTCAGCTATGGACTGAGGTTCCGGGGAAGTTCAAGGACTACATAACACAACCCAAGTGTAATGGGTATCAGTCACTTCACACTGTGGTCATGGGTGAAGGCATGGTACCCTTAGAAGTGCAAATTCGAACAAAGGAGATGCATTTGCAAGCTGAATTTGGATTTGCTGCTCATTGGAGATATAAGGAAGGTGATTGTAAGCACCCATCATTTGTGCTTCAGATGGTTGAGTGGGCAAGATGGGTGGTCACTTGGCAGTGCGAGGCAATGAGCAGAGACCGGTCGTCGATTACCTATGCTGACTCAATCAAGCCACCTTGCACATTTCCTTCTCATTCCGATGACTGCCCTTATTCTTACAAATCCCACTGTGGTGAAGATGAGCCAGTGTTCGTCATTTTGATAGAGAATGACAAGGTTTATTTCTTAAACTTGACATATTCTTGACCAGTATTATTAACTAAAATTATCATACACCGGCGTGTTTAACAATTGTATGTCTGACCATATTTGTTCTTATATTTCAGATGTCTGTGCAAGAATTTCCTGCAAACTCGACGATTGTGGATCTGGTTGAAAAAGTTGGGCGCGGGAGCATGAGATGGACAACATATGGACTCCCATTGAAGGAAGAACTAAGGCCTAGGCTGAACAAAATGCCAGTGAGTGATCCTACATGCAAACTGCAGATGGGGGATGTAGTGGAGCTGACTCCAGCTATTCCTGACAAGTCATTAACAGAGTACAGGGAAGAGATTCAACGCATGTACGACCGGGGCAGGACTGTATCAAATGTAGGGTCTCCTGCTAAAAGCATGGTAGGCTGGAGAAGATGACCTTGTGCTCGATTGTCCCATATAGTGTATTTCGGGGCGCACACGGTTATTCTTGTACATAAAATCAAAAGCATTTGTATAGAACAGCTACATGGTTCTGCTATTTGATGGCCATCTGAATTCTACACATGTTGAACGGTTTATCTTGGGAGTTCCCAAATTGAATGCACTATATATTTTATCATACTCCGACAGGACTTGTTTCATTATGCTGAATGGATGCTTTCTAATATTTAACTAAAATAGATGAAGTAAACGCAGAGAAACTGTTGGTTGGACATATCTTTGTGTTCAGTTGGTTATAATGAACAATTTATCCTCAACTATACAACAATGAATTCCACGACTTGATCTGTATGGTGTTGCAGTCTATTTCTTCTTTGAATGTGGGGATTGTAGATTTGTAGTACATGACAAGAAGTAAGCCTTAAAACCACAGCGTCTAAACATTATCATTGTAAAAGGAACAGATACCAGAACTAAACGGCATGATGTTTACGTTCTACATGTATAAGTATCATTACAAATCAGCATTTGTGACAAGTTAACAATAGTTTGATCTCGCTTCTCTAGACCAAAACGAACTGCAGCTTCTTCCCTTACATACCATATATAGCCTCACTTGGTGCGTTTAGCAAGGGGAAAAGATACCTTTTGGGATGTATTCTGCGGTATATCAGTAGGCTTCTGCTCTTGGGGTGGATTGGGTTCAACAGTTTCTTCATCCTCTTCCATTTCTTCAACTACTTGAGCTGGTCGTTTCTTAGGGACTGCCAGTTGATAATTTGGGCTGATCAAGGTATCCTGGTCAGGTGGTAGCGCCACACCAGGCCCTGAGATGGATTTTGGTAATGGAATTTTGTTCCTGTTTCTGGCCAACTCCAGTAGAACCTGATTAAGAGTTAGCTTAAACATGTCAAAGTTTGTTATGTAATGTCCTAGATACACAAAGAACCCGATGGCATTTGCATTATCTCTTTGTTCGATCTTATAACACATAGCATAGTATATTCTGATGCATTTTCTTCTACATTTTTATTACATGAGCTCAGCTTTAGCATGTGAAAAAGAAGGGGTCAGAAGTAAATTACCTCTCTTGGAGGGGGTTGCGAGAAGCTGAAATTGACCTTGGACTGAATGGCAAGCTTGACATCATCGCAATCAATCGCACTCTTGCCCGCGTGATCAGAGTAAACTTGAGCATCACTGAGTACATCGACCACGTACCGATACCATAGCTCCAAGAATTGGTGAATAACGCGAGGTTCGTAGTCCTCCACGCCCATTGATTTTAACAGCGTCTTCACAATCTTTGCATCTCTTGGTAAGTCCTCATCTTCCCCTGCCATTTTCTGGTTCTGGGTACTTCTACTAGGTAGGGGCAGAGCTAATGGAATGGACTACACCTCCAAGTTCTAATGTATTTCAGTAATCTGGACTCATGCAATCAACCACGCAAACTCTCGTAAGAATATCAGTCTCGACTCCCTTTTCACATCAAGGCCAAAAGAAATTGTAGCAAGAATGACCTGCAGACATTAGTATAGAGCAAAAGTGCTTAGAGGGGGAAAAGTTACAGAACATCAACAACCTAGCACAATAGTAGCACAATTTTCTTGATTCATTATACAGAACAACAATGAAAAGTCTGCTATTAGGGCAAATCGCAATAACGAAAACGACAAGGGTTACAAGGCAAGCACCAAAATTAAAACGAAAACACGATGAGAGTCAAGTAAAATGGGCGACCTAAGAACCCCAAATTAGTATCTGTTGTTTAAATGGAAACTAGATAGTTAATAGGTATTATTGATTGAACTATAGCGATTGCAAAACGAATAAATGATAATTGTTGTACACTAATTCATGAAGTCATTTTTATTTTACATCTTGTTAACACCAAATTGCAGGCTTACTGACATTTGAAGTTGTCATTGTGGACATTTTGCCTCATAAGATACTAAAACATACAGATTCAAGCATATTCAGATGTTGCATGCTACGTACATGAGCAATGTAAGCCAATCCCTATCCTGTCACAAATCAGCCCTTCCCTGATATTACCTATGTTATAACAACCACAATCCCATGTTGCCCACTCAACATATTTTAGGAGCTTGGCTACCAGATTTTCTCGGATATTGCAGTCGGAGTGGTGAGCATGAGTTGCATGTTCCTCTCCAAGACTATAGAAAATCTTGATTTTCTTTATTGGTATAAAATCTGAAGCACCTGAATAAAATAGACTGAATTAGCAAACACATTGAGGTGATTTCAGTAAAACTATCCATGTATCACTGAACAGGTTGAGATGCTTTTGCATTTATTATCCGTAAGATTATGCACCAAGAGCTTTTGCAACACAATAGACAGCTCTAAAATCAGAATCTGCTGAATAGAAATACTAATCACCACATTTAGTTGTGTCAAGTTCTGAACATCATATCAATGCTAGTAGGAGTACTGAAACAACCTTGTGCAAGCATATTGCAAATTGAATTGAACTGCAATCAATATAATAACCAAAAGCCTAAAGCCATGGATACCATGTCCACTAATCCTGGCACATTGTTATAAATTACTGGAAAATAAAGAAAGCCCTAAATATATACATGCATGACTAAAACCCAGTGTACCTCAATTCACAAACAATAAAAGATATAAATGTACGTCAAAAGCAGTCGGATGTTCACCTTCTGCAATTTAGACACCATACTCTCATTACCTAAATAAAATAAAAATAGACGAAACAGCAGGGAGATCAACTGGTACTGAATGACAAACTAAAAACTAATTCTAATTAATATTTTCACTTTGAAATCAGGAGGCATATGGAGAAGCCAATACAAATAACTAAATCTATTCAAAGTTTAAATGGTTTTTTTTAGCGTATTTAATCTATTCTCGCACTTTTGTGCTCATGATTCTCATAAAAGATATCTTTGATTCCTCCCCTGCTTCTCTCTTCTTTGAAATAAAAGGATTATCCTATTTAGTGAAGATACAATTTAACTTAAGAAACATTCAAACAACTACGTAGCATAAGAAACAAATGATAAATAAACAGTGAAAGGATAGATTTTTCAGACATATAGATACTTAAAATTTTTGGAGACCAAAACATCTGCCAAGAATAAGTAAAAGAGTCATTTTGAAACACACCTGCATTATATCGGCAAATCTTTGTGATTTTTGCAATTTTGAAACACTATCCAGATTGATAATGGGGACTCTTTATTTACTCCAAAGCAAGTGGCATTGATATATCATATTCTTGCTATTAAAATTCAATCTTAGACATGCGCATAACATTTAGAATATTGAAAATGTCGAGGTAGTACCTTAAAATCTTACATTCTAAACCTCAATAAACCTCAACTATATGACAAAGAGATTAGTAGTCAAAATTTCTATGAAATCACAGGACATCAAGACTATAGCGGTTTCCTATGTTAAATGCTCATAAACTCATAAACTAAATTTATCCGAATCCAATATTCTACTTTATCCAACTTTTTACAAAAACTATCTGCTGAAAACGATCTTAATGCTGCTGCATCAATTAATTTGATCAATCTGGAAATTTTCTTCAATAAGAAGCATGACCCAAATTTACATCAAAAGCAGAAAAAGAAATTACAGATTAGATTGGGTTAAAAATCACCAAGTGTGAGGTCAGTTTTTAATAATTCAATTCACTTGTCATTTTTTACCACCTTTTTTATGTGAGGTCAGTTTCACTATAGAAAAAAACCATCTATGATGTTGCCCCTGTAGTCTTATTGCTTCTACTAAACTTAACCGTCACCAAGTTTTCATAACGGTCAACGTTTATAATCTAAAACTTTGCTTGAAAAATTGAGAAAGTATAAATTTGAAGAACTCAAAACAATCTATGAACCAAACTATACATCCATAGAAACTAAGTGCCTAAAGTTTACATCAATTCTGAAAAAATAAAAATAAAACATTGGAAGACAATTAGTTTTACTGGAAGATAATTGAATTATTGAAATTAAGAGTACCAAGTAGATGCTATAGATCAGTAGTGAAAAATTTGAAATTGTGACAGATCAAAAGCATACCTTGAAACAAAAACAAAATTGATACACCCACGCATACCTTGCCTTATCTATTGATTTCTACTGTAACTCTATTTTGTCAGATTAATAACAAAATTTCAGTTTCCCAATTCTTGAAAAACAAAAAAAATACTATCATAAGGAACAAAGTTTTCGAGATCAGAAAGAATAAGAAGTTGAAAACATATGGTTTACAGAGATGAAAAAATTGATCGATCTGGGTAGAAAGATAAAGGTAGATAACATGGTAAACGAAATCAACTGATTTTATGAAAGCTAAATTTTACCAAGATTCTGCTGATGTTGATTGCGATGGATAAGCCTGATATCAGCGAACAGTGGGTGTTGACCTTGATGGAGGTCGAGGCCTGGATCGGAATCGGGACCTTCAAGCAGTGGCTGACGATTGAGGGCGAGGGACTTTCTTCGAATCGCGGCGGGCCGTTCGGACGGATGGAGTCTTCTTCCGAAACGCAGGTCTTCTTCCTCTCTCTCTCTAGTATGCTTCTATCACACCCGAGATCTCTCTCTCTGGATCGTTCTTCTCTATCTCTCTGGATTTGTTGGGAGACAGAAGCGTGGAAAAAGATCGGGCAGGGTGAATGTTCGATTGTAATTGAAAGGAAAAGAAGGGCAAAATCGTCTTTTCATCATCGGCTAGGCTCGAGCCTATATATTGATGTACTGTTACTAAGCTGATGATGAACAGTGAATCCCGCACCCTCCTTCCCTCCCTCAATATATAGTATAACTAGACAACATTCCCGCGCGATGCTGCGGGTTTGTTTTTTCCATTTCTCTAATTTGTTCATAATAGAGTCACAATTGTAAGGTAAAAACTGTTAATTGAAACTGTGTTGATTTTACATATTACAAAAAGTGGTGTTTTAATAGTAGAAAAATAAAACTACTACTGTTCTCTCTGCAAGTGAGGATGACTTATAATTAAAAAGAATACATCAATATCTACCAACAGAAGAAGCCGAGCTATGGAGTACAGAGGAGGTATATTTATCCTTGCAGATTTCTTGCCTCTGATAGTGATCTGAGGAATCCTATTTCCACCTAAAAGAGTATATATCTGCTGGGGTTCATACATAGTTGTCCAAAAAATTAAAATAAGCCAATTATCATCCCTTTTAGGCAATCAAGGGACTTTGAATCGTCCTTTTGTTTTTCACCCGTTTTTTATTTTATTTTTTTATTTCTTCTTCTTGGCTTCTTTTAATTTTAAGGGAAAAAGCATACTTTCAGTAGAACATGAAAAATTTGGGGGAAACAAATAAAAATTTGCAAGAGAAGTGAACTTAGTTACTAGCCTCGCATTAGTTGCTTGAACTGCTTCCCATTGCTTCATCTTTTTTTATAACATTCCTTGCATTTGAAGAAGTTGCTTTTAATTATGGAATGTTTGTTCGACTCCTCCTTCCTCATGAAGCTGGATCAGCATATGCCTTCAACTTCACACTCTCACAGGTTATTCTAACACCAATACTTTGTTTATTCTTATTGTTACGTATAATCACGAAAACTTAAATCGAAAACAGAAAATCATAAATTCTTACTGGATACAGAGAGACCAAGACTCGGACCGCACGTAAAAATCTCAGCTTCTAACAAACCTGTGACAATCACAACAACGATAAAACGCAAAATCCAATAGCTCAACATAACTGAAATCAAGTGGCAGAGAATAAAAAACAAAG
>LYNE01000189.1:62842-86161 GCA_001662545.1 Rosa x damascena | reverse complement strand
AAAAAAAAAAATGAAGGAGTCATGGAGATTTGTTTGCGATTGGAAATCTCTTCTTCCTTTTTCTTCTACCCAGATCACTTTGCTTTCTTGGTTCTCTCTCTCTCTCTCACTCTGTTGATCAAAACAACCAAAATAGAACTAACAAAGCTGTGCGAGGTCAAAGCGGTGCAAAGACGACAAAAGTACAGGTGAGGGTAAGACGGTAAATGTCATGACAGGTGGCAGGGGCAACAACAGAAACATATTGTTCATAAGGAGTTGCTTAGGAACAGTAACCCATCTTTAGTATATAGTAAATTAGCATATCTCAAATTCTCAATTGCTCCACGGTTATATACAGAGGAAAGCATCAGCTTGACATAGAATTGCTTGAGAATGTTTCACCTGAACATTTGACAATATGGACAACACAGAAACCCCTCTGCTCTTTAAAAATTAAGAATTTATTAGCAGGAATTTTGAATTGCATTATTTTAAACTCTGGATCGAGCTTACCTACATTTACAGTTCAAATCAAGAAGAGGACAGAAAGAGCAAAATCTGGAGTGATGACTAAAGAAGGAGGTAGCTACTGTACTTGGTTTTGTATCGCCGTGTAGTTAGAAAGAAGGAGGCTGTTGGGTTTGCTTGAGTGATAGAGAGCGGTGAGTGATTGCGATTAAAGCTAGGGCTTTAGTTGACCAAAAAAAAAAAAACTAGGGCTTTGGCGACTGGTGAGTAGGGATGGCAAAAATCTCCAATGGGATGGAGCTCCATTGGATACCTGCCCCTAATAGGGGGAGAATTCGGGGACAAATGGGGAATAGAGATCCCCAATTCCCGCTATCTAAGATTGGGGATGGTATAGTGATACCCATCCCCAAACCTGCCCCAATAATATATATGGGAAAAACTCACAAACAGTATCTGAACTTCAAGCCACTAATAACTTTCGTACCTCAAGTTCAAAAAATAACAGATTGGTACCTGAACTTCTGACTCCGACCCAATATCAGTATCTGGAAACAGTAAAATCGTTAACAGAGTTAATTTTTGAAGGGTAAATATGTCATTTCACTGTTCATCATCTCCAAAACTCTCTCCTCTCTCTGCAAACCCAGATTTTTCATTATCTTCTTCATACCTCACACAGACAAACCCAAATCGACCAAAGGAGATGTGAGAGGTGAGAGGAGTTGATGGTGGATGGGACGGTGGCTATTGAAGAAGTGAAAGGTTGGTTGATAGTGGTTATGAGGTATGAAGAAGAAGAAGAAGAAGAAATCTGGTATTGCAGAGAGCGGGGAGAGTTTTGGAGATGATGAACAGTGAAATGACAGATTTACCCTTCAACAATTAACCCCGTTAAAGATTTTACTGTTCCCAGGTACTGATATTGGGTCGGGGTCAGAAGTTTAGGTACCAATTTGATATTTTTTGAACTTAAGGTGCGAAAGTTAATAGTGGCCGATAGGTCAGGTACTGTTTGTGAGATTTTCCCATAATATATACATATATTTAACTTATATATTTTTTAATTTATTTTTTATAATATAAATCACAAATATATACATTTACTACTTTACTTTAATGGTGTTTTGACTTTTGCACTCACTGAATTATGATTTATGAATTTAATCATGTTTTAAATTTATTTGTTGTAGATTTTGATTTTAAAAAAGACAGTATGAGAAAAATTTATTTTATTTATTAAATTCTTATTGGAGATTTGTGGCGGGTTTGGAGGCTTAGTCCCCAGTGAGGATGAGGACGGGGAATCCCCAATATATTTTTATTAGAGATTGGGGCGGGGATGGGGGTAGAGAATGATCCCGGGGATGGGGATGGGGATGATATTATGATCCTCATCCCCAACCCGCCCCATTGCCATCTCTACCGGTGAGCGGGAGAAGAAAGATGACCCAGAATTGGCTTTTACTCTCTTACTATAGCTCTGCACTACGAAACTTCCTGTTGAAATTATTAGTAGTTTTGAGTGGGTTGGGTTTGTGTCTCATTGGGCTTAGTGTTTCCTCCATTGAACAGGCCCATCTGCTTCCTAGTTGCTTTCTTTTTAGCATCTTTTTTGTTTTTTTTTGTTTTTATTTTTATTTTTTTAAGCGGTGGTGGATAGTACTCATAGGATAGAAGTCCTGAGCTCTTGGTTTTAGTGTGCGGACTGAGGGGGGAGAACCGAAAGTTGGATATAAATAGAGAAAAAATGTTAAAACATTTTAAAGGCCGCATTTTAGTACCACTTAATTGGTGAAAAATTCATGATTTTTTTTTTAGCAATTTTAGTTGGACTCACCGAACACTAATTATTTATTTAGAAAATTACATATAAGTAACAGACCAAAGATTAAAAGACAGAAAACCCACCTTATGTAAGTTTTATACAAATAAGGACAAGGAGCCCAGGCCCAAAGAAAATAAAGCAAGCTTAATCCCTAATGTTTCATAGGTAATTACAAATTGGAATGATTTTTTGTTAAAATTACAATGATGCCACTGTAGGATAGAATAACCTTTCTTCTAATTTAGGCAAACCACGTTATCTGATTCATCAATAACCCCAAAATCTCTCTTCTTCTTAATTAGCTTTCCCATACCATATTTATTGCTGCCATTTTCACCTACCACCACACTCTTCAGCTCTTTCAAACCGTGCTTCCCTGATTCGACCCCTATCTATTTTCTCTCTGACTCTGTGTCTGGCTCTGTCCGTGATTTTCCCAAGTGTCTTCGATCTCTGAAAATAGGTGTTCTTGCTAAGATTCAAAGGGAGGGCATTTGACTATGAAGGTAAAGCCTTGTGGGTATCGAATTTGATGTGGGTTTTGTTTGCTAGATCAGAATTTGAATTGGGTTTGTCTCATTTCGTTGTTAGGTTCGTTTTAGATATGTCATTTAGTTTGTTTGATTGGTTTTGTTAGTTCTCGATGAGTATGACTTGAATCTTTGTTGAATGCTTGTTTCCAGTTGTTAAATGCTTATTCCTGCTTCAAAACGCTTTGATGCTAATCTTGTACCATTGTCGTTTTTATCAGTAAATGTATTTGGTACTTTCCTTCTTGTTTGGTTTAGGTTGAGCCATTTTAATTTAGGTTCAAGTAAGAATAATTTGCTCACTGTGCCTTCGATTTCAGGTTTGAAGCATTCTAGATATCTGAATCGGAGCAGCCATTGCAAGATTTGATCTTCACACAAGTTTTTGATAGGAGAGTTAGGGTTTTTGTTTTTGATGATGATTGGGTGATTGATTTGATGTTTGGTAATTGCTACTGGTTTGGTAATCTTGCTGTGGGAATAATGTAATTTTCTATATTTTCAATTTCATTCATGGATTAACAAATCTAATCGCTCCTGCTCCTGCTATTGCAAATGAGGCTGCTACTGAACCAAAGACACGTTCAGCAATAAAGAAAAAAAAGGAAGTTTGATGAAGAACTCTGAGATTCTCTCTCTTAGCAACGTGTGAAAGAAAGAATATTTTTTTTTCCTTTGAGAAGTAACATAAAGGGATTATTCTTATAAAAAAAAGAAAAAAAAATCTTTCAAAAAAAAAAAAAATAACATAGGGGGATTAAAAGTCAAAAGAAGTAGTTAAGGGTAAAAAAGTTAATTAACTCATGACATGTGGCAAGTGGAGAGCAGATTGTCCTTATTTGTAAGATTTAGTCCTTATCTATACTATTATTAAGAGAAGAGAGTTTGTTAGTCAAAACAGAAAATTTTGGCCAAAATATCCCTCAAATATTAAAAAACATTTGAACTGAAATATTTGAGAAAGACAAAAAGATCAATTCACAAATAAAAGAAAAACAAAAGAAATTAAAAAAAAAAATCAAAAATAAAAAACAAAATATGTGCAGCAATTTTCTTCACATTCTATGGAATAACTTCCCACATAATTATCCTCACCCATAGGGTGTGTTTGGGGTCTAGTATGTTTAATTCAATCTACTTAAGGATAAAAAAGTAAATTAATTCATAACATGTGGCAAGTAGAGAGCAGATTGTCCTTATTTGTAAGATTTTGTCCTTCTATGTATAATTCAATCTTTAAAGGATGTATCTGAGTCATTTTTTGTCAATAACTTATATATAATTTGATATTGTTTTAGAGAAACGAGAATTGAGAGAAAATCGCTGTGTATTCTCATTGATAATAGGGGCCTTTTTATATAGAGGATTACAAGGCATATAATCTGAATCATACAAGGAAAGGTAATCATACATTGAATAGGAATCTCTAAGATTCTCTAGCTAGCCTTATTACCACTAGGTCAAGTAACCTAGAGTTTGGGCCATACACAAAATAGAGATTTACTTGAACACTCCCCCTTGTGTCGCCCAAACTTGGTGCTCCTCTCGTTGCCATGTCAAAAACCTTGCAGAGTAACAAAAACCCTGTGGGATAAAAATAACTTCGGTCGAAGGAGAAAAAGAGTATAACACACCCTACACGTTTCGAGATGAACATGTAGAAATCTCCCCCAGATGTCTACGCCTCCCCGTGATGACTACAATCATGGGAGTTCAGATAACTTCCGCAAGCCGATGCTTACCACATGTTTCTCGAAGGTGGATTTAGGCAATGACTTAGTGAACAAGTCTACCATATTATCCTCAGATCGAACCTGGTTTACTTTGATCTTGATGAGCTTCTGTTGTTGCTGATTGTAGAAGAACTTATGCGATATGTGCTTGGTGTTGTCACCTTAGATGTAGCCTTGCTTCATTTGTTCAATGCAAGCAGCATTATCCTCATAAATGCTCATTGGCTCATCTATGGTAGACTTCAGACCACAATTACTTCGAACATGAATAACTATAGATCGAAGCCATATACATTCATGAACTGCTTCGTGAAGAGCAATAATCTCTGCATAATTCGAAGAGGTAGTGACTAGGGTCTGCTTTGTAGACCTCCAAGATATCATAGTCTTTCCCATGGTGAATACATAACCGGTTTGGAAATGACCTTTGTGCGAGTCAGAGAGGTACCCAGCATCAGCAAAACCTTCCAAAACACTTATACCGTTTTGGAATGGGGAAAGGGAACGCAGTCCACCATGTGTGGCGTCCCTGGCGTTTGATGGGTCTGAATCCATCGTCTCTTTGAAGGGATAGAACAAGCCTATATCAATAGTACCACTTAGGTATCAAAAGATATCTTTAACACCAGTCCAATGGCGTCGTATTGGTGCAGAGCTATATCTAGCTAACAAGATCACAGCGAAAGAGATGTATGGTCTCGTGCATTGTGCTAAGTACGATAATGCGCCTATTGCACTTAGATAAGGCACTTCTATCTCTAGCACTTCTTCATCGTCATCTTTTGGACGGAATGGATCCTTCTTTGGATCGTGACTACGGACGACCATTGGGGTGCTTGAAGGCTTAATCTTGTTAGTATTAAAAAGCCTAAGCATCTTTTGGGTATAAGCTGATTGATGAATCAGGATACCATCTTTACGGTGCTCAAGTTCCAAACCGAGGCAAAGCCGTGTTCTCCCAAGATCTTTCATCTCAAACTCAGATTTCAAGTATTCAAAGGTTTCCCTTAACTCTTTAAGGGTGCCAATTATATTCATGTCATCAACATAAACTGCTACTATTGCAAATCCGAAATTTGTCCTTTTTATGAACACACATGGGCATAGTTCATTGTTAACATATCACTTACCAATCAAGTAGTCACTTAGACGGTTATACTACATCCGTCCGGATTGTTTCAATCCATATAGTGAGCGTTTCAATCTAGCAAACCCGCTTCGTGGTTTAGAGCCACTTGATTTGGGTAACTGAAGCCCATCAAAAACCTTCATGTATATCTATGTATCTAGATCCCCATGTAGATACGCAGTAACCACATCTATAAGCTGCATGTTCAGTTTTTCGGAAATTACCAAACTGACAAGGTAGCGGAACGTTATGACATTCATTACGGGAGAATAGGTCTCATCGTAGTCAATTCCAAGGTGTTGTGAGAAGTTTTAAGCCACAAGGCGAGCTTTGTACCTTACAATCTCATTTATCTCATTACGCTTTCTAACGAATACCCATTTATGACCAACTGGTTTGGTGTTGGGCAGTATTGGTACAACTTTTCCAAATACCTGTCTTTTCGCTAGAGAATCAAGTTATGTCTGGATCGCATCTTTCCATTTTGGCCAATCAGCTCTACGTTGGCATTCATCAATGGAGCATGGTTCGATGTCATCGGTCTCAATAATCTCACGCGCGACGGAATATGCGAATACATCATCAATGATGATCGAGCTTCTTTCCCAAGTCTCATATACACTAGTGTAATTTACAGAGATCTCTACCTTCTCAATGATAGGTTCTAATATTGAGGCGTCCCCCAATGATGTCTCTTGGACATAACCATAATTTGGAACATTCTCATGAGACGGATTTTGAGTATTGATGATCAAATGATTTGTTTGTGCCTCATTTGCTCTCTATCTAGGGCAAGTATCCTTTGAACCAATTGGTCTACCACGCTTCCTCGTGGGACCTGCGACCATAGACACCACAGCATTGCCATCCTGGGCAGTGGCGCCATCTCCTAGTGTCACGGGAGTGGCGTTACGTCCATTATTCGGGACGTCAATCTTTGCAGGCATGTTTGTAGCAGGTATGTGTGATCTCGTCACTTTGGCAACATCAGAAAACGCATCAGGCAGAGTGTCTGCTTCATTTTGGAGTTCGAATATTCGTAGCACTTCAAGTTCAGACTGTGCGGTACGGGGATTGAGATGAGACATAGTGGGGACAGGCCACGACAATTCCTGTTGTTCCTGTTAAACATATGTGTTCTTATCTCCCCCTAACGATGGGAAGACTGTCTCATCAAAGTGACAATCCACAAATCTAGTGGTAAAGAGATCGCCTGTCAAGGGTTCATGATAGCAGACGATGGTTGGAGATTCATATCCAACATAGATGCCCATTCATAGTTGTGGACCCATCTTAGTACGCTGTTGCGGCGTAATAGGCACATAAATGGCTCACCCAAAAATGCGCAAGTGAAAGATATCAAGCTGGTACTCAGTCACTAGCTGTAATGCAGAATAAGATTGGGTGGCAGTGGGTCGTAGATGAATTAGCATTGCTGCATGCAATATTGCATATCCCCAAGCAGAAACAGGGAGACTGGTGTGCATAACCAATGTTCGTGCTATCATTTGTTGTTGTTTGATAGCGGCTTCCGCGAGACCATTTTGGGTATGAACATGGGGAACTGAATGCTCTACATCAATCCCCAGTGACATGCAATAGTCATCGAAATTTTTTGATGTAAACTCCCCAGCATTATCAAGTCGAATTGACTTAATCGGATGGTCAGGGTAGTGAGCCCGTAGACGGATAATTTGGGTGAGGAGTTTAACATAAGCAACATTTCTAGTGGACAACAGCGCGACATGTGACCAGAGTGTCGACGCATTAACCAATACCATAAAGTATTTAAAAGGTTCGCATGATGGTTGAATTGGTCCACAGATATCCACTTGGATTCTCTGTAAGAACGGAATGAGTATTTTCGGATCCTTTGCTTAGGACGGTCTCAGTCCTAATTTCCCGAAAGAATAGGTTTTGCAAAATGAGCAAAGGGCCTTAAAAGAAACCAATGAGGATTTTGGTTGGGCCTGAGTGTCTGTAGCGCTATTAGAAGCAAAATGTGTGACTACATCACCCATCATGGCGTTAGAACCATGGAAAGTGGCATCCATGGAGTCTTGGCCATGGGGAGAAGCATCCATGGCGTCTTGGCCATGGGGAGAAGCATCCATGGCATCATGGCCATGGGTGGCGCCATTTATGGCGTCATCACAAGGGACTTGGGTGGCCCAAGACGGCGGCAGTGCCAAAAGCGGCGGTGGCGGCGGTTGTACTATGTCTTGGAATCAATTTTCGATTCATGCTTTGTCTCACTCTAAAGAATGGATGTCCGTTAAGGACCATCATATCACGATCAGGATGTCCTAGTCGGTCATGCCAAAGCCAGTATGTGTTTGAAGCCAAGAGATCTTCTCTTATCAAATTATTGGATTCAATTGGTCGAATGATTCGGTGCCTATACTAGCGCCTCACGCGTAATACAACACGGTCATCAAGTTTAGGGCAAATAAATTAAGCTCCAAGTATCGTACCCAAGGGAATAGGGAACCCCCACTCGGTTACGGACAACTAAGTATAAATACAAATTATCCTAGCAACAAGTATCCGAAATTGTGATTTTTGATTGTGAAGACTTAAACTAAATAAGAGAACCGAAAATAGAAAATTGCTAAAAATGAAAAATGCAATGCTAAAGTAGTTTGCGAAAAATTCAAGACAAGAGAGTGTTGGGTGCTAGGGTGTTTCCTTCACCTAAATCCTATGTGTCAGAAGCTATCTAATGTAGATGCAAAATTCTTGATTAGGCGGTAATCGTATCCAAGGCGGTTCAAGGCTCAAGGACCATATATTCTCAATTACGGTATTAATGTGCCGTTTTAAGGGTCACATAAACTCAATTAGAGAGAGCTAAAGCCAGTTCAAGGGTCTCTAAGTCGCTCTAATTGGCATAAAGCTCAAGAATTAGACCACTAAGCGATTCACCCTCGCAATCACGCGGCGGGTGTAAATCACAATGCTTATAACCCCTACAATACCAAATTGAGGGTTCTAGCTTAGGAATTAGAGGGGGTCAAGCCTCTAACTCCGTCCTAGACATGCTCAAAATATATATCTTAGAGTTGACTAGGCTACTAGACATGCATTTCAACCCAACAAAAATTGATATAAGCATCCAATAAAGTAAATTGCATCAATCCATTAAAATATGCATCATTTACATAAAATTTGGGCTAGGGCACACAACCCTAACCCCCAACAAAATTTCTACTCACTACCCATAAATATATACACCATCAATTCCATCAATTTCATACAAACAAAAGAGGAAAAGGTATAGAAGAGGGAGAACAACCAAGACAAGTTACAAATGCTAAAAAGCAAACATAACAAGCCTTGGAATTATAATTTCTCCCTTTTACCCAAGTGCTGATTAAACCCCTTATGCTTAAAGTGCTTCCCCTTTGAATCTTGTGAAATTGATGAGAAGATGGAATTTTGGTGAGGTATATCTTAGTGAGGAAATATGAATCTTGGTGAGGAGGTGTGAATCTTGCATGGTGAGGTGGGTTGGATTTTGGTGAGGAGAAGGGAAAAATGGAGAATTGGAATTATGGGTGGTCTGGGCGTGTTCTGCTGGGAGAAAAGGAAGAAGGGAATCTGGGCGTGATAGATGAAGAAGAGAGGAAAATGGAGTTTTTTATATGAGGTCTCCGTGAGAGAGGAAGAAGAGAGAGATAAGGGCTAGCTGGCCAACGATGAGAGGAAGAAAGGGAAAAAGAAAAAGAAAAAGAAAAGAAAGGAAAGGCTGCACGGGTGAGGAAGAAGGGAAAAGGAAAAGGAAATGGTGTGATGACGTCAGCATAGTGCACATATATATATATATATATTTTTGTCCTTTTCTCTTTTATTTTGTTTTGCTTTCTCTCTTCTTTTTTTTTTCTTCTCTCTTCTCAATGCACTTCCGCAAATACTACCGGAGGTAATTGAATTCC
The DNA here is from genome assembly GCA_001662545.1 of Rosa x damascena. Lineage (NCBI taxonomy): Eukaryota > Viridiplantae > Streptophyta > Magnoliopsida > Rosales > Rosaceae > Rosa > Rosa x damascena. The sequence goes on along the minus strand of LYNE01000189.1, from coordinate 76,556 downwards.
GCTCCCTTGATGGCATTGACCACGGTTGACCCGCATTGATAATTTTGTCCTTTTGTCAGAAACTTCAATTTGCTCCAATTTCACACAATTTTCTCTCATTTCCGCAACTCTGCTTATTTACTCCAAAGTAAACAAAAGTAAATTAATCACATATTAATTGACATGAGGATTGGTTTATTTCTAGTGCTTTAGATATAATTACACGCATATAAATGCGTATAATCATTGAACTATAGTGACGTAAAGTCCTCTAGATTGACACATAAGCTTCTCTAAGATGCGCTTCCGTCCGCAATCATTAGAGATAATGCAAAGGAACTCTTTTCCGTTCTCAGTATGCATTTCCGCATGGAATCCGTTGGCTCTTATATCTTTAAAGCTCAATAAGGTTCGATTTGCCTTAGGAGCGTAGTTCTGCGACTTTAATCAAGGTGCCATTTGGCAATAGGAATTGGGTCATTCCATGTGCTTGAACTAAATCTGATAGCCCAGCCATCGTAGTCACAAAGGAATATGTAGGCAACATCTTTAAGAATAATTGCCTATGGCGTAGAATGATGTGCGTAGTCGCACTATCCACAAGATATTGTAGTTCTCCAGAATCTATTCATAAAAGAAAAGCTCGTAATTAAAAAGGAGTCATAAAGAAAAGAACTCAACTTTTATTAATAAGCCAAATGGAATTACATCATTGTTTCTTAACCAAAGAAAATCTAAATCAATAAACTAGCAAATACAAAACAATGGCAGTCGTCTAACTTCTTTCGGTAATTCTAATGCAAATGTGACCAGGTGAGTAGAGAGATGTCGGTGGAGCAAGGCTCACTTAAGTACCACTAATCTCAAAACCTTCCTAGACGTCACATTTACATTGAGGACGCCTACTTTGAAGAAAGATTAAACCATTGACATCTACTACAAAAATAATATGGCAATTGCCTACATCTCTTGGAAAATAAAAGCACTTAATCAAAATCACCAGTGTCTTGGCCCTTGAAGTTGTCCACCCTAAGAGCAAGATCGTCCTCTTGATCCTCTTGCTCCATGTAGTGTGCCTCACTTGCTTCACGATATGCCTTGTATGCGTCTGCAACATTCTGGGATACTCTACATGCTTTGACCCAATGTCCGATTGATCCACATCGAAGATAAACATCATTATGGTCAGGCTCCCTTGATCGAGGGGCCTTTGGGGCTCTATTTGGACGACCACTACTCTTGATGGCGTCACCACCATGGCTGGAGGCTCTACCTCTCTCTGTCTTCACACGTTGACCTCCACGGTTCCGTGCACACCTTTCTTGGCAGTTTCCTTCTTTTTTAGGGCGAGTATATGGACCAGAATGTCCATAATTGTCCTTACTCTTAGGGTTTCGCTCCTTTCGTCCTCCCTTGGGGGCGCGACTATAGTTAGACTCCGGAATAGACTTGGTTCCCATGGGTCTAGCATTATAGTTCTTCACAAGGATATTGTCGTGCTTCTCAGCTATGTTCATGGCACCAATGAGCTTATGAAACCTTGTGATACGTCCTGTATTCACATCAATCCAATAATTCTTAGAAATCATCAGGGCAGAGACGGGGAAGGTAGAGAGAGTCTTCTCGATCAACATCGTATCAGTAATGATTTTTCCACAAAACTCCATCAAAGACTTGATACGAAGAGCTTCCGAGTTATAATCAAGTACAGACTTGAAATCACAAAAGTGAAGGCTATTCCATCTCACTTCTAAATCAGGAAGAAGGGAGTCACGAACGTTGCCAAATCGTTGCTCAAGTTCCAACCATAGTTTTCTGGGGTCTTCCTCATTGAGGTATTCACTTTGGAGCGCGTCATTCATGTACTTTGTCATGAGAATTATGGTTTTAGCTTGATTTGCTTCAAAAGCGATAGCTTGCTCAACAGTGAGCACGTTCTGACTTGGCTCTTAGATGGTTTCCAGAAGTCCATAAGCCTTAAGATGTTGACGCACATCTCAGAGCCACCTATGGTATCCTACGCCTGTTGTCTCCAGTGGAACAAAGTTCAACTTATTCAGGTTGCTCATCTTGAAAAACAACACAAGATTAGGGTTAGTTACGCAGTCGGAAAAGATCACCTAGGTTTACAAGCAATAAACCTAAAACAAAGGTTCTGGAGTCCACCAGAGATAAACGAGATAAATCTCAATTTGATTGATAATATGATAAAAGATAGTTCTGCAGCCATTTAAGGTTGCTTATATATGAGAAAAGAAACCCTAGGGAGACTAACAATGAAACCCTAAAGCCCACGGGTTAAAAAAAAAATAAAAAATAGGAAATCGAAAATAAAAAAAAACAGTAAATTGCAGTTTTGAGGCCCTAAACGACCCCGAAAGCTAGAAAACGCCTACACGTCGTGGCACAGCAACGAGTTTTGTTCCTGGTGCGATTCCCTTTCAGGAAAGCTATGGCGCGCTCTAATCGGACACCAAGCTATGGCGTAGCTACTAGTAACTTTCTTTTTTCCTCCTTTTGCACGATCAAACTACTCTTCGAATTAGGCTGCCATCCATTCTGTATCAGTTAGTTTCAGAGCGAAAAAGGCTACCACGAAAAATTATAAAATTTCTTAACGTAGTCGCTTCCAAGAAATTAAAGATTTTTGAGCGTAGTCGCTTCTAAGAAAATCCGATTCCAAGAGGGGTTTGGATTAGATCGAAACAACTATGTATATGGTTGATCGTTTTCTTCTCAACAAACTCTAAGTTTGGAGGACTCTACAAGCTCCAAGCTTGAAGTGAGCATGAACCCCCATAGTTCGGCTTTTGGTTTCCCCTATGAAGAAGAAAAGTGGGTAGAAGAAGGGAGGTTACAAATCCCCGAGAAAAAGAAGAGAAAAGAATGAAAAACCTCAAAAACGGAAACTTTTAGAAAAATTTACCTTGAAAAGTTGTAGGAAATCTTGACCGAAAAAAGGTTGCTGGAGATGGCCTGAAAAAGTTGCTGGAGGTCGCCAGAAAAGTGCTGGCCTGACAGTGGTCGCCGGTGGCCAAAGCTAGGCTTGCTGTGGTTGCAGGCGGAGATGGCAGGGCTTGTGCGGAGCTGTTGTAGGGCTCTTGCGGGTGCTGCCGGTAGGTGCTGCAGGGAACTTAGCAGGGATCTCGGCAGGTGTCGGCAACAGGTGCAGGGGCCTGTGCCGGGCTGTCGACAGGTCTCGGTAGCTTCTTGGCAGATGCGCAGGGGGCAGGCACAGGGCAGGGGCCGGTTCGAATTTTTCGACGGCCGGTTCAGGTGGATTCCGGCCCGTTTCGGTGGTTCTGCCGCCGGTTCTGGGCTCCTTGAGGCTAGGGTTTTGATATGTGAGGCGGTGGATGCTTGGATTTGAGGGCTACAAAATTAAGGTTTCATGGTTAGGGCTTCGTGCTGATAACATGTTTTAGAGAAACGGGAATTGAGAGAAAATCACTTTGTATTCTCATTGATAATAGGGGCCCCTCTTTATATAGAGCATTACAAGACATATAATCTGAATCATACAAGAAAAGGTAATCATACATTGAATAGGAATCTCTAAAATTCTCTAGCTAGCCCTATTACCACTAGGTCAAGTAACCTAGAGTTTGGACCAGACACAAAATAGAGATTTACTTTTTTTTTTTTTGAGAAGAAATAGAATCCATTAATGACCAAAAGAATTACAAAGCATTGGAATAACCGGTTGTGGCATCAACACCACGACACATATTCCTACCAAGATCCATAGTTATGGGTCCGTCACTAATAGTAACATCCATGAACCGAAAAGGTCCAACCCCTAACCAATTTTTACGCCTATCACCCCAGGCTACAAAGAAAGATAACCAATTCCGAGTGTCACGATACGACCTCGTCACCAACATCCAGATGAACCACTCCACCCTCTTCCACACCGTGTCTATAAACCACCAGACCACGTGCAAGGGAAATCCACCTTTCCGTTGATAACCAAACAACATCGAAATTCTAACATATTGTTCCCAGGAGTAACAGCATATAGATGGCTCCACAACACGACCAAAACCTCCAAACCCTAGCTCAATTGAGTAGGGACGTTTTATTTGACCTAACCAAAAACCTGAAACTAAAACCCTAATAAAAAACTGACCAAACACAGCGGCCCGGCCCAACCTCCACTTCTCGCAAGGAACCATCACTGCCCTCCTCCAAACTTGCTGCCAGCGCTCTCCATCGTCACCACACCTCCGCCTTGCACCACCACGTTGCAGCAACGCATTCCTACGCCACCCCACCGCCGCACCACAAAGCCGGCCACCCCCAAACCTGGTCGATGTCCGAGATTGAAACCCAGAAAGGGGCGAACCATCTCCGAGCTCGTCCCTGCCCTGGGATCGAAGACCCAGCCATCGCCGTACACCCTGAACCATCCGTGACACTAGGAACTGCCGCCGACAATCACCCCTTCGCTGTTCCTTGTCAGATCTCACCCATGACCCAAGAGCAGGAGATCTCAGCCGATCTGCCCCGTACGGAGTCAAACCACCTTCCACCATCCGTGAACCAAGCCTCCGCCAGAGATCCATGCTGCTAGCCCGGGAAAACTTCCTCTCCCGGACCGGAACGCAGCGGCAGGGAGCCGGCGGCGTTCGGCCGGGAGAGGTCGCACTCGAAGACGCTCTTTCTCTCTCACTCCTTTTTCTCCGCCCGGGAGGTATAGCTTTGAACAAATATGTAATAAAAAAAAAAAAAAAAATTTAGATATAGCTTTGAATTCCATTAGTATTTATCATTCTAAATTGCCTTATAGAATGCAGGTCACAGAGAAATTTTGTTTTCATTTACTTGTCCCCACTTACATTATTAGATATATATGGAATACAATCTTCGTTGAAGCTAAAGACAACAACAGAGAGATCACTACAAGTGGGCTTTAATTTAGATCTATCTCCAGAAAAATTCATGGACAGAACTTTGCCATGAAAGTACTAGCATCAACATGACTAAAACCCCAGCAAGTCCCCAGCTTGAACTCCCAATTCTTAGTACCCACGAAGGATCCGCAGAGGGAATGAAAGAAGAGCTTCCTTGTGTCGATGAAGATGAACTGGAAGATGACGAGGTGGTTTTGATAGCAATAATTAGTCCAGTAAGAACCATAGGAAGAACAAACCCAGAGCTCATCCACTTTGTTTCATAATATCGTGTATCGGCTTTTGGACTCGTCACATTATATAGTGGTGAGAGTACAATTGCAGATACTAGAGCCAGCACCATGGCTACTGACCTTTGAGATGAGTTTTGGTGATTTGCGTACGCATAGGTTGCCATTAGTGCTGGACTCAATGAAGCTATCAAGGTTGGTTTTCTTAATTTTTCTTAAAGAAAACCAACTTGAATCTTGATGAGGAGGAGTAAAAAGAAGGTGCGGGGGAGATTTATAGAGGAAAAGAAGGTGGGGAAGGCGAAGGAATCTAGGTGGAAAGCCTGAAATTGGATGACAGAGGTGATAGACAGCCGTCCAAAAAGTGAAGAAAGCAAAAAGATGAACTGAATTTCAACGTAAATAATTGGTGGGATTGGTTAAAATGGGTGGTAAGGCCACACTAAAGAAGAGTAGACGAGATTGGAAGCTTTGGAAGCAAGGTATTTCTGATCTGCTTTTACGTGTGTTCATACTCGACAGTAAGCAAAGCTAGCTGAAGTCATTATTCTGGGAAGCAGCTGTTTAACAATCTAGCTAAGATTCCTCTGTATTTTTGTAACGTGTAACGATCCTAAAGTATTATCAGATTAATGTTATCGAGTATATATTCCTAGTCCTAAATGTTAAATTGTTAATCTTTGAGTTTGAGTTATGTACACTAGTGCTTCTTGTTTAAAATATTTAGAGAAAAAATCAAAAACAGTATATGAAATTTAAGTCATTATTCGGCACTTTAGTGTCACAATTTTCAGAACTATCACTTCACTACCTCAATTTATTTTTACCAACTACTTTTCATACTCACTGTCAGTAACAATGTCAACTCAACTCATTTTGCAAGGGTATATTCGTCTTGCCATCCTTTTTTTTTGAAAAGAAAAGGTCAGCAAAGACATACATTTTTTTTTTGCCCCCTTTCTTTCATTCTTGCGCTTCGTGAATATTATTTTTATCCTCTCTCTTTGCCATATCTGTAATACCCTGGAATTTTATAAATATTTCTTGTGAATTCTTGAAATTAATAAAGTGTTCCTTTGTACGATTTCTTATTCTTGTGCATTTTTCTTGATTAATTGGTGAAGTGAAAGTATCTCAGACAAATATTTACTCGAAACATTTTATTTTTAAGGGTCAAGAGTTTACTTTTTATTTGTTGAATTTTTCAGAAAACTTCCTTCACGGATGTTGTAGATCACGTCGATACGAGTTCGTAGACACGCAGAACGCATGAAAGAGTTATGATCAACGGAAGTATTACTATTTTTGGAAATTTTTGTATAAATTGAAAAATTTCAAAAAAGTTTAGGAGTGGCTCAGGTTGCGGCGCGAGTTGGTTCCTGAACCGGGTCGTGCCGAGAGAAAGGGAATAGGGTTTCGTTGACTGAAATGAAAACTTTCCAGAAACAGAAGGGTGATATTGCTATTTATAGTAGGTTTTCCGAAATCGTAACTCGAAGTGTTTAGATCATAACTTTTGAATACAAACTCCGATTTTTACGTTTTACGTGTCACATGTCTACAAACTCGGTTTAACGTCCTCTACAACTTTCATGAAGGAAGTTTCCTAAAAACTAAGTCAAATAAAGAGTCAATTGTTGGTCCCCAAACCATCGAAACAAAGGTAAAAAGTAAGATTCTTAATTGTTTACCATCTGAATGATCAGTAAATAGGTAAATTTAAGTACGGGGCATACCATAGGGCAAGCTAGAGTCTGCAGCCATGGAAACCTGGTTTAGAGAACAACGTGCTTGGCTGGGGTTGCGGTTCTTACTCGTAGGCTGTTGCGGCTCGGCACTGGCGGCGATTAGGAGAGATGATATTGAGGAGGAGCGATGCTGGGGATGCCAGTGCTGATGAGGGTGCTTCGCACTGTCCTACTAGGGTTCCATTATGGTGGCTGGGTGACGCTGATATTATGTGGTTGATCGGGGATGAGGTGCATGAGCATTTGGGTTTGTACTTTGTAGGAGGTAAGACCGCTGGCGGTGGACCTGCTAACGCGTCACGGGATGATTTCAAACTGGAATTAGGTATAGATCTTGGTGGTGGGCCTAGGGCTCTATTGTCTAGCTGTAATAGGTCCAATGATTTGGGCTCTTTGGTGGGGCTTTTGTTTTGTTCCAAGTATTTGGGTATGCTTTGCTATATTTTGGGCCACTAGGTCTATCAGGTGCCCTAAGAATGCCTCCTCTACGTAGGGTGGTCCTAGGGTTCCATGAATAAATTAGGGTTAGTTCTTGTGCTGTTTCATAGGTTTCCCTAGTAGTGTCTGGTTACTGTTTATTTGGACTTATTCTTAGGGTAATGTTGCATTTTAGGTGGCTTTAGGGCTTATCAAAGTATGGCTCAATCTTGTCATAGCCTAGGTTATGGGTGAGCTAATTGTTAGTAATGTTATTTACATTGTATTATTAATAGATTGTCACCGATCTCCCTTAAAAGAGAAAATATTTTGTCGGCAGAATACACATTTTTTGATGAAAATTCATCGCTAAAAGCCTCCAATTGGGCCCTTGCTGACGAAAATTACCATGGCAAAAGGCTATAATTTTTCAGTTTTTATTAGTTTTTAAAAAAATATTTTATATTGGATTTTTTTTTTCCTGAAACATTACATTGTTTGTGGATAGATTCTTTGAAGTTTTTGAAGATCTAGTCAAACTAGCTCGTGAGCTTTATTTAATTTTTTTTTGGAATTTCTTTTTGAACCTTTTCCGATGACTTAGTTGTAAAGGTTCTTTTTGTGAAAAAATTCCAGCGAATATATCGTTGGCAAAGTGGCACTTGTAGCGGTAGATATTCGTTTGCAAAATTTGTGAGAAAGAGCAAAATTCTTGCCGACGAAAAAATCCACTCCAATTGTCAAGCACTCAAGCCCCATATTATTAGTGATTTTACACCTTGTGCCAAGGACAATATCCACCGTATTCTCTGTTTTATATGGCTTTCACATTCTTATAAAAGAATTCTTGGCGACAAAATTTATGTCCATATATGTGAGTCTTATTTTTATGATTTTGTAAGGGAATTTTTTGTAATGAATTTCTCGTTTTTTTTTTTTTGAATAAAATAAAACTTATATTGATTCTCAACGATGGTTACAATCGTTTATAGGGGCATCCCGAACATTCACAGGAGCATAAATTGACCTACTAAGGTTATATTGAAAATCTAAGGCAGAACAGACCATATTTCGTTGGAATGGTTGTTCAATTACAAAGTTGAAGCTCACTTTCTGGAAATAAGAAAACAAAGCAACTACAAAGTGATGTAGATTATCCTCGTCCATTAAAAACCGGCTATGCTGCTCGCCAATGCTCGCAATTGAGGTGCTTACAGTATAGTAGCCCAAGTAAGACTCCTTGAAGTCATTGAGAATTTTCTCCATCGATCTGCAAGGAAAGAAAAGTAAACTAAAAACTAATGGAAAACTTGGCTTATCTGCGACATCAATCAAGCGCATGATAACAGCAGTCTCCTTATTAAAAATACTGGACATTAGGTAAGGCCTCCAGAAATCTAGGAAGCCCATACCCTCATCCATTCCACCCGGGTCCTAAACCCAATAGCTTGAGAAAAAAGAATGGGCCCATGACTGCACCCAAGAGTCCACATCCATGATTGTGGGCCTCTCAACCACTATGGGCCCCCAAAGCTCAGCACTACGTCACGTTGTTTGCCCGCCGGTGCCACCATCATATACCAAAACTAGGAGCCAACCCCGACTTGTTGCGTCGCCTCTCCACCTCACCGCCATCCTTCGCAGCCAAGTCCGGGCAGTGACTACACCACCCCGCACTACCGCAGCCAGCATCACGCCGCCAACCTCCCATGTCGAGGAAAACCAGAACATCCCGGTCAATACCATCAATGTCAGATTTGCAAAGAAGCATCGAAACCACCACATAGTGCCTGGATCCCAAATCCGTATCGGAATCCATGAGCAGCTTCGCCGGCCTAAGCAGCGATCACCTATCGCTTGGTCCTGGAGAACAGAAGCAGATCCATCTGATCGGATTGGGGATTGAGGGGTTGAGGGCAGTGGGCTGCACCTTGTCGAGGTCACGGTGGACTCCACTGGAAACAAATGCTTGAGCGCTCTGTACTGAGAAAGCCTCAAGGGCTTCCATGGCTGTGAAGCGCCATTGCCGGCGCTAGGTATGCTAGAAAGGGTCTCACACATTTTTTCTCTCTCTTAACTAAAAAGTCGTAGGGTGGTTCTATTCAAACCTCTCAATTTGCTTTTTATACCTCCTTCTTTATTTTTGTCTATCAAATTTCCTAATTTACCCTTATTTGTATTTTACATATTTGAATTTCATTTTATCAACCTCCTATTCCATTCATTTATATCTTCAGCTCGAGTTGGTTGCCGGGTACCAAGGTTCACTGCAAAGTTTCCGCGATTTGGTTGGTGGCGCACGCCCAGAAACAAATATGAGCAGGAATTGGTTTGAGTTAATTTTTTGGTTGCAGAACAAAGCTTGCATGTTGATAATGAGAATATAAATTATATTTCTTTAATAAAGGATTGTAGAATACTGATTTTCGCTGGCTCTGTTGCTCATCATGTTTATTAACCCATTGGATTGCCTTTGTTATAGTTGTTGAATGAAAGATTAAATATAAATTAATTCATAATTCTTTAAGTTTGATAGAGAGAGACGACAGAGAAAACATATTGGATATGCAAATAAATAGTGTAAACATATCGCATTGGAACTTCTCTGTTGGAATTGCACACGGCTACAATATTCACTTGTAATTTCTTTTTTTTGGATATATGAGGGCCAAAATCTTGTATTTTCTATAAGAGGGGTAAAATAGTGATTAAATTTTTACAAAAATTAGAGGAGGTCCAAATAGCAAATTGGGAGGTCTAACTAGACTCACCCTTTCTCATAAGAGAAACTGTGATAGCATGAATGCGTGTTAATAATATTATTTTTTTATTTCATTTTATAGTAGAAAAATGAAATTATAGTAGAAAAGAAATTGAGGAGAAAGAACATACTCCCGTGATATCAGATCGACCTTTTACTCTAAGGCCGTGTTTGTTTTCCTTCATATAAGGACTAGATAGGAAAACAAAAGTCAAATCTGACCACTAGTCATGTTTGGAGGCCCAGATATGGTTGGGCCGGAAATCTTGTGTTCTATCAGGGATGGATAACAAATCCATTTAGAATGGTATGATAAAACAAATCCAGCTCCTGATTTCTCTCTCTCGACTCATCCCGACCACGCAAAACGCTCGAGACCTTCATCTTGCTAACATGCTCCGTCCCAATTTTCCAGCCATTTGCTGCCATTTTCGACTGCTTCCGACCATCTCCAACCTTCTCCGATCTCATTATGCTGTCATTTAGGTAAATTTCTCTTCTATTTTAACTCTTGTTTGTGGTTCTCGATTTGTAGCTGCTATTTTCTCTGGGAGGTTCAACTTCAGTCATATGTAATGGATCTTTCTCTCTAATATGATGGGTTTTCTTCTCCTTTTATCTGGGATTGTAAGTTTAATTCATAGGTATTATGAATTTTTGATTAATTGAGATTTGGTTTGTATGTGTTTGTATGTATATGATTAGTTCATTGAGAATGGATGTCATGAAGTAGTTTGTATGTATTTGTATTCATGAAGTAGTTTTCGATTTTGATTGTTACTATTTTTTCTCCTCTTCTTGTTGCAACAATCAGACTCATGAATGTGTTTTGCATAAGATGGGAATTGATAACAATGTGTTGATTATCTAAAAGTGTCTTATTCATGGCCTAACTACAACGGGGGGTGGAAGCTTTTGAAAATAATGTGTTATTATGTCTTGCATTGCCATTATTTCTTTCTCATTTCCATTTTTACAGTTAGAGTTCATTGCAACTCATTCGTATTTTGTTTCATATCTTTGGTTTGAAGTTCCCTCTCGTTGCTGCAGTTTTTATGAAAGTTTCATAGTCATTTCTAGATTTTTTCTGTTACATATTTCTCTTCTTTTCTTTTCTTCTTGGCATGTTTTTAATGATTAGATGATGATAGAAGAATCAAACCAAGTTTATGATCAGACCAGGGTGCAGAAAGGAATTGAATTGGTGTTGTCAAGCTAATTAGTGCTATGGTAAATTGTTTAGTGCGATGCTGATTTCTAATTGTTTGAAATACAAAACATGGATTTAATTGCATCTTGGATCTTGATTGGCAGATTTTATGCTTGCATTTTGGAATCCATTTGACTGATTGATGTTGGTGCTGTTAGAATTTTACCTTAACTAGGTAATTTCTCAGCAATACCTGAAGTAATTATGTTTAATTAAGGGTTTGAAGGCTGCAACACTCATTTTCAAATTCTGATATTGTTAGTTGGATTTTTCTTTTTCCCTTTAGTTAGTGGCTGAAACTTTTCTTGCCATGGAACACCGGAAAGAATAAGTACATGTGCATGCCCAAAGTGTAAATTGAAATCACTTTCGAGATTCCATCAAGTGACAGAAATGCTACATGAGGTTTGGTGTATTCTGATATATACTTTAATTTTGTTGAATTTATTTTCAGAAAACTCATTAAGAAACTTTAGCAACCGTAGTTTGCATGTAAAACCAACTAGACATTACTTACACTCTTTTGAAATGATAAACATTGGAGCTTGGGATATACCTCTATCTGAGTGAGGGATTGGTGTTGTCATTCAAATTGATTCTGGTGTCTTTTGCAAGGAATGGCATGCATAGGCTTTTCAACTGTGCAGTGGAAGCTGAAGCAGCCAGAATTTCAAACTTGTTGTTTTGTCAAATCACCAGCATATCACTTCTGGCTGAACTGTTCTCGTGTCCATACCACACTTAAAAGTGATCTATTTTCAACTTGCTGAGATGCATAAACTCCGCACTTTCTTTCTTATGGAGTTGGACTAGTACTCATGAATAAAGCTAATAGCGCTGGTGATTATGCTGCAAATTAAGCTTGCTAACAGAGGATGTGCACCAAATCTGGCTTTGGCTTTGACTCTTTTGAGTCCTTTGTTTGTTATCGACTTCATTATCATATTTCATGCTGTGGTTTGGCATGTTGTTTGGTCTAATTGGTCTTGTAACTTGATATTTTCAGATAGTAATTGTACTTACTAGTATAAGGTATATCGAATTTATTTTTTTTAGGAAATTGATTTATTAAATCATATGTCCAGAATTGTTGTTGTAAATTTCATATTTGTTCAAGTAAATCTCTATTTTGTGTTGGGCCCAAACTCTAGGTTATTTGACCTAGTGGTAATAGGGTTTTAATTAGAGATAATCTCGAAGAATATCTTAGAGATATCCATTCATTGTATTATTATCTTTCCTTGTAGAATTCAGATTCTATGCATTGAAATCCTCTATATAAAGAGGCCTCTATTGTCAATGAGAATACACAACAATTATCTCTCAATTCTCGTTTCTCTAAAACACGTTATCAGCACGAAACTCTAACCCTGAAACCCTAAATTCGTAGCCTTCAAATCCCAGAAACCACCGTCGCCCACCTTGAAGCTCTCAACTCCAGGAGTCCAGAATCGGAAGCACCACCAGCAGAACCGGCCAGAAAAACACCGAACCGGCCTTCGGAAGAGATAGAAGTTCCTTTACCCGGTCCAAGGCTTTCCTCTCCGTCTCCAACAGCCATACTTCATCAACACCAATGCCTCGTCCCCAGATTTCGGGAACCGGAAAAATCACCACCAGAACAGGCCTAAAAATACCCGAACCGCCCACCAGAAGTTCCTCTGCCCTAAACCACCGCTTGACCTTTGGCCTTGCAGATTCTCTCTGCTCTGTCCCTGTTAGCCCAGCTCAGAAGGATCAGAGGCCCAGTCCTCGGCCTAGAATCACTGCACAGCCCAGGCCTGAAGCCCACTGACGTCAGCATCCAGTTAGCGTCCGTGTCAGCACCTACGTCAACATCCGACTGCCATGTCAGCGTTCAACTGCCACGTCAGCAACCGGTGCCATGTCAGCTCAGGCGACTTTTCTGGCCAAATTTTCCGGCGACCTATTTCGAGTAGGGATGACAATGGGGCGGGTTGGGGATGGGGATCACAATACCATCCCCATCCTCGCCCCAATCCCCAATAAAAATATATTAGGGATTCCCCGTCCCCATGCCCACTGGGGACTAAGCCTCCAAACCCGCCCCAAATCCCTAATAAGAATTTAATAAATAAAATAATTTTGTTCTCATATTGCCTTTTTTAAATTCAAAATCTACAACAAATAAATTTAAAACAAAATTTAAAATCATAAATCATAATTTAGTGAGTGCAAAAGTCAAAACACCATTAAAATAAAAGTGTAGCCATTAAAGTAAAGTAGTAAATGTATATATATTTATGATTTATATTATAAAAAATAAATTAAAAAATATATAAGTTAAATATATGTATATATTATTGGGGCGGGTTTGGGGATGAGGATCACAATATCATCCCCGGCCCATCCCCAATCTTAGATAGCGGGGATTGAGGATCCCTATCCCCAATCCCCATTTGTCCCTGAATTCTCCCCTATTAGGGGCGGGTATC